>JAVTVY010036433.1:0-17292 GCA_036873755.1 Hanleya hanleyi
TTTTCAGACCATTTCAGCCCCAAGGTAATGGCAAATTTTCAGTATTTCAAAAATTCTTTTAAAAAAAACTTAGAGACCTACGTCAATTCTGATTGCAGATTCGTAATTAGCTAGGTGAGTACTATCAGTTCACCAAATTTGAAAGGAATCGGTGACCCAAAAAATTTCGACCGAAAAAGTACCAAAATGAGTTCAAAAATTAACTTTTGACCTTGGCTTGCGAGATTTTAATTGGAAAACATAAACCCGTACCTCTGTGCACAACTACATTTCCTCAGCTATCCATAGAGGTGCGACCCATATTTGTGTGTGCAATGGGTGTCGCAAACTCGCGGTCACAACATGCTAGGGGTCGGCGTTACATGTAGAATTTGTCACTGTATTGCTAAATATACCCCATGTAGAAAAATGGACAGCCTTCTGCTGGTCAACATTGTTGAACATCAAAAAAATATTAAATAAAAGACTAAGCGATGGGCTTTCATTTGGTGTATCGCACGCTTGGATACAAAATAAGGGTGACCACGGACACTCCGCAACAATCAGGTTGTTAATTCTATTATCGGTTCCCCTTTGTGCACCGATATGACATTTACATTTTGACCCTGGCTTGCGAGATTTGAGTTGGAAAACATAAACCCATACCTCTGTGCACAACTTCACTGTCTCAGCTATCCATAGAGGTGCGACCATATTTGTGTGTGCAATGGGTGTCGCAAACTCGCGGTCACAACATGCTAGGGGTCGGCGTTACATGTAGAATTTGCATGTAAAAAATCAATGTAACCCAGGCTTCAATGGACAGATCCAATTCCACTGTTCCGAATTACATTAAACTTCGTCCTAAAGTATTGTCGAGGACGTAGATGACGAATCCGAGGTCAGATTGTAAAATCTATTTTATCTTAATTATTAAATAATTAATTTTATTAGAAATCAATTTAACCCAGGCTTCAATGGGCAGCACCCAATTCCACTGTTCCGAATTACTCTAAACTTCGTCATAAAGTAATATGGATAACGCAGATCACGAATCCGAGGTCAGATTTGGAAAATAAATTTTACCTTAATTATTAAATAATTAAATTCATTAAAAATCAATTTAACCCAGGCGTCAATAGACAGATCCTAATTTAACGCGCTTTATGTAAAATTTCATCCCGGATTCGTAATTAGCTACTCCCAAAATAGTTACATCGATCTGTCCGTCGCCATTTCTACGGAACCGGGTCATCGTGGGAGGAATAGATGCCCAGTGGCAAGCGGATTTGGTCGATATGAGCGCCTTTGCCAAACACAACGATGGGAATCGGTATATCTTGACGTGCATCGATATCCTATCGAAGTATGCGTGGGTGGTACCCATCCGGACGAAAACGGGGCGAATCTCACAGAGGCGTTCAAAGATATCTTCAAGCCCTCTTTCCCATACCTGCATGAGATTAACATTGGAAGTCACTGGGGTCTTAGGTAGGGGCAGATAACTCTTGCTAGGCCGCCAGGTGACCGGAAGCGACGTCACAGGAAGTGACCCGGATGTTACCGGATGCCACGTGACCGGATGTGACCTTTGACCCGGATGTCACCGGATGTGACGTCATAATGACGTCACAGGAAGTGACCCGGTTGTCACGTGACCGGATGTGACCTTTGATCCGGATGTCACCGGATGTGACGTCATAGTGACGCCATCGTGACGTCACCTGCACATCAGCCTCACTCCTCAGCCTCAAAAATGCTAATGAATTTGCCGTCTTTCTAGTACTCAAGTCACGTGGATTTCCTCCGCGGAGGAAATGATTATATCCGCGGAGGAAATATTATATCCGCGGAGGAAATATTATATCCGCGGAGGAAATGATTATATCCGCGGAGGAAATATATCCGCGGAGGAAATATTATATCCGCGGAGGAAATGATTATATCCGCGGAGGAAATATTATATCCGCGGAGGAAATATTATATCCGCGGAGGAAATATTATATACGCGGAGGAAATATTATATCCGCGGAGGAAATTATATTTGGTGTTTTTCAAGAATTTCATAGGTTTTTCTTCGACTTTGTCTCTGTTTTTACGTCGTTGAACACGGAAAATTCTCAGAATATTGCTATGAATTCGCTGAAAATTCAGTTGATTTCTTGGAAAATACAAAGAAAATGTAGAAAATTAAGTTGGTTTCTTCGGAAATAGAAGAAAAACATAGGAAATCAAAAGAAACGACAATGGCCCTAACGGGCCACCGTAGGCGTCACACGGCCCAGAGCAATGGGCACCCCTTCTGATATTCTTCTGTATGCCTCAAGTAATGGATGTGCCAAGTTTGGTGCTTTGGACCAGCGTGTCACGATCTTTTTGCTAAGCCACCTCACTAATAGTAATAGTATATTGACTCACATTTAGAGGTATAAAAGCGCATTTCGAGCCCTATTGACCTTGCAGCGCAATGCAGTGAGTGAGTGAGTGAGAGGGTGAGTGAGGCGTACACAGCGCCCGTGAAGCGTGCCCAACGCCCGTCTTAACGCATAGACGCACTAACAATGGTGAGTGAGTGAGTGAGTGAGTGAGTGAGGAAGTGAGAGAGGGAGTGAGTGAGTGGTCATATAGGGTCGTTTGGTATTAGTATAGAAAGCAGGAGTCGTTACGCCTTAATGCCCGTCTCAACGCCCGTCAACGCCAGTCGGGAGCTCGGAGCTCGGGGATAGGGCAGGCGGGAGTTCGGATCTCGGGCCCCAAGATTGTTGCTTTCCATACCACTCCTAAACAATATGGCGGTACAAGGCCAGAGCGAGACTGTCGAGTCACGTGTGTTTCCACCGCGGAGAAAAGGTTTCCACCGCGGAGAAAAGGTTTCAACCGCGGAGAAAAGGTTTCAACCGCGGAGAAAAGGTTTCCACCGCGGAGAAAAGGTTTCCACCGCGGAGAAAAGGTTTACACCGCGGAGAAAAGGTTTACACCGCGGAGAAAAGGCTTACACCGCGGAGAAAAGGTTTACACCGCGGAGAAAAGGTTTCCACCGCGGAGAAAAGGTTTCCACCGCGGAGAAAAGGTTTCCACCGCGGAGAAAAGGTTTACACCGCGGAGAAAAGGTTTACACCGCGGAGAAAAGGTTTCCACCGCGGAGAAAAGGATTACACCGCGGAGAAAAGGTTTACACCGTGGAGAAAAGGTTTAGTTTGTAAATTTGGATTGAATGCCGTTTATTTTAAGTTTTCCTGTTGATTTCTCATCTTGGATAAAAACAGCATGAGTGATCATCAAACAGGCGAGGTGAATTGAAGAGAAATACGCAAACATAGAGAAAATGTACAGTTAAACTTATGAGAAACATGAAATCATAGGGAAAATGAATAGTTTTATTGGATGGCACTAATAAGCCACCGTACAATTAGGATATATATCCCAGTCAGTCCTTCTCTCCGACCTGGCTACTGACTGGTATATGGAGAAATATTGAAATAGCAGCTAAGGCGTATTAACTTGTACCCGGCATGGAATTGAAACATACGGTACGCCATTACAACATTACGCGGACATGAAACGAACAACCAAGAGAAAAACCTATTACATGGTATGAAACTGACACCGACCTGAAATCAAGAAATACGGTGAGTCGTCGTAACAATGCATATAGTAATGTTGTATAATGTTCGATTTTATGTTATATAATTTGTTCTGGGATATTAGGGTCAGTATTTCACCATGTAACCAGTTATTCTCGAATAAATGTATTTATTCTGAACTGATTTTCATTCACTGTCCGTTAGTACTCATTGAGATAGTCAATGCCTCTAGGACTACTCTGGGTGAGCCGGAGCCCCCCTCTACCACGAGGGTTCAGAGGCCGCCTGGCCCCTCTTCCCCGACGTTCCCCTCCCGATGTAACCAGCGGAGCTATTTTGTCAATGTCTCCAAATGTCTTGACTTGTTGAATTTCACCGTTGTGGGGTTTAACTAGAATTTTCCCATTGGTTGACCAGGCTTCTACCCCGTCCCGCGATATGGCATTCATCAATAGGCTTTGGTTTTGTCTGGAAAGGTCTTCGCGTATCACCACTTTCGTTCCTTTTAAGGCCCTCCTTTTGGCGATCGCTTCCAGTTTGTGCTTTCTCCTCACAAACTTGACAATAATTGGTCTGGGTATTTCGGGTATTTTTCGTCCAACCCTGTGAGCCATGTCTATGTCATCTGTTCTAACCCCCATTTTGAGTTTGTCGTTCAGAATCTGTTTTACCTTCTCAGCACAGTCATTCCATGTTTCTCCCTTTTCCTCACCTCCTATACCCCAGACCCGTATGCTAGCCCTCCTGGTGTACTGTTCAAGATCATTGACTTTCTGATCTGTTTCGGCAACCCTCTCTCCTAAGTCCTCTGTGGTGTCACAAACGTTTGCAAGTTTCGTCCTTAAGTTTTCATTTTCTTTTCTCAGTCCAAATACTTCACCCTCGAGCGCCTCAATCTTTCTCTCAAGACTTTTTGTTATTTTATCTCGCATGTTCTCCATTGCACGCTCCATATCTTTTACGGAAACGAAATCCCCTCTTATTTGTGTAAGTTCATCTTTCGTCACCATTTCAGACTTCAATTCAGTTATTGCCTTCGTGATGTTTTTCAGGCTTTTTTCTACATTAAAATCCTCAGATTTTGAAAGGTCAGATACCGAGGGGGTAGCATTTTCTTTGTTGTCTTCTTTGAACTTTTTCCTGTCCTGTTTGTTTGGTTTGGGGAGAGGTTTTGGCTTAGGCGTACCGGCGTCGAATGACGCATCGGAAGAAGAAACTGAGTCGATAGGCTGTTTTCGTTTGTGTTCTGCGTCTTGTGTCTTTGACATGATGTTTACGTGTACTGCAAATAACTAAGCAGGTGTCTATATGTCCTGTACTTATTGTCCTCTCTGTTCAGATACTGGTATATAGCAAATGTACTAGTTCAACTCATGCTATACTCACATTCATTGTTTCTTGTATGTGTCGTTGTTGCACTTGCACGGGATTTTCCGGTGCTCGAAATCGGGTGGGGCCTTGTCCTGAGTCAGTAATCCATATTTTGTCTCACATCGTACCGAAAAACACAGAAAAGCAGCGTAATATATATCCTGGTTGATAAGTACACTTTACCAAATGAATAATCCCATATTCACCGGTCACAACTCGTATGAAATCCAAAGAAAAATTTCTTCACGGGAGCTTTTTCAAAACCGGTCCGCCACCTTGGACATGCGCAAACTTGACTCATCCCATATTAGTTGACGTTGCTTTTATCTTGTAAAACAAACTCCCGCGTCGAGTGCTTTATTGTATTTTAAATAAGGAACAATTTCAAAGCGATTCATTCTGAATTGAAAACGATATGCTGTTTTATAAATATATATAGGCACTTATATAAAACGAATGAAAAAACGATTGAAAATGTTGTCTTGGTGTTAATAAGGACTGAAACTTTTTAAAATATACCAGCAGAAAATAACGGGAGTATAACTATGCTAATTATTACAGATAGCTTACATCTTCAAAATTGGTTACATAGCATCAGATGTAGCTGGAGAGTTCATTCATTAGAAATTATGTATATTTATGCACGAGGAAGAGATTTAAAATTAAATTAAATGACAGCAAGTTTCGAACAAAATATTCCGATAATTGATGCTCCCCGGGCATGCGCACTTGAGAAAAAAGTCCTGAGAATTCCAGAAGTTCGTCCGGCGAGTGGCGCGCGGCGAGTTTTTCCAGGTTAAGAGATGGAGCGAAATTCGCCGCGTTTTACGGCGCGTGGCGACTGGCGAGTTTTTGCAGGTTAAGAGATAGCAGAAAGTCGCCAGTCGCCGCGCGCCGGAGATGTCCACGGCGCGTGGCGAGTGACGAGTTTCTCTACAGTCAAAAGTCGCCAGTCGCCACGCGCCGTGGTTCGTCCGGCGAGTGGCGCGCGGCGAGTTTTTCCAGGTTAAGAGATAGAGCGAAACTCGCCGCGTTTTACGGCACGTGGCGACTGGCGAGTTTTTGCAGGTTAAGAGATAGCAGAAAGTCGCCAGTCGCCGCGCGCCGGAGATGTCCATGGCGCGTGGCGAGTGGCGCGTTTCTCTACAGTCAAAAGTCGCCAATCGCCACGCGCCGTGGTTCGCCCGGTGAGTGGCTCGCGGCGAGTTTTTCCAGGTTAAGAGATAGAGCGAAACTCGCCGCGTTTTACAGCCACGTGGCGACTGGCGAGTTTTTGCAGGTTAAGAGATAGCAGAAAGTCGCCAGTCGCCGCGCGCCGGAGATGTCCACGGCGCGTGGCGAGTGGCGCGTTTCTCTACAGTCAAAAGTCGCCAATCGCCACGCGCCGTGGTTCGTCCGGCGAGTGGCGCGCGGCGAGTTTTTCCAGGTTAAGACATAGAGCGAAACTCGCCGCGTTTTACGGCACGTGGCGACTGGCGAGTTTTTGCAGGTTAAGAGATAGCAGAAAGTCGCCAGTCGCCGCGCGCCGGAGTATTCACGGCGCGTGGCGAGTGGCGAGTTTCTAAAAGTCGCCACGCGACGCAAACTTAATATAATAAAACTGACTAAAAGTAAGCCGTACCCACAATTCCTAGTACAAGCTTCAGACTCGACAACAAATGCCCAGGCGTTACCAAACTATAATACAATGTTCGGTGTACCATCATATGGGGAAAATAAACAGTACGTTTATTTAGTTTAGTTTTGGATTATCCAAATACCAAGTGTTGTTTCGTGTATTTTTTGGCTGTAAGTAAGTATTAAGCCAGCGTCGTACACTCATCAGGAGACTCACGCAGTGTTGATTTATTTTATAAATCAGTCAAAAGAACTAGATGTGCGCTAGACTTTCGATTTTCCAAGGATTCCTCCCGAGTTAAGGGAGAAAGTATACTGTTGGAATTTTCCCATTAATGTGTAATAGGTGTCTGAAACAACTAGGGCTGAGCGCCGCATTGATATTCAGTCCATATACGATATTACGTACACGTTCCACAGTTGAATCGATATCGACATTGTCGATTTCGACATAATACCGTCGTATAGTTGTCTATACGTTTCATGAATGTAGTACTCTACATTGAGAAGGACGGTCGTATTATTTTTATCGGCCCGTGACACCACAATATCATCGTGGTTTTTCCGTTTATCCAGAGCTTGTCTCTCAGTTGAGAGATTAGCCATTGGTCTCCACTCTTCTGTAACTTAGAAGTCTCAATGCTTTGGCTTCTTAAGTTCTGGTTTTTGTCTGCCAAGTGTTTATAAACACGTTTTATGCAGCGTTTGGCTTTCGCCCTGGACGAAAATCTGTTCAGCATTTTAGCTTGATACAGTTTTCTGCTTACCGGTCAACTTCGGACACGTGTAGCCTCCAGTCTGAGTCTTTTCGCCCAGTACCGATCTTAAGTAACAAGCCTCCTAGTATATGAAGCGGGAGCTCACCGGTCGTTGATCAATTTCATTGGTCAACAGAGGCGCAAGTGGCCGTCAGTTCAGTGGACCCATTATTCGGTAGGATACGCCCACTGTCTGCTCAACACTAAATGGCAGCAGTGTAAAACAATGGGAATACATTCCTCCATCATATATTGTTATATGTGGAAGTGCAGAGAATATAATATATATTATTTTATTATAATATACAGTAATATCCAGGAGACCGGTATGGTCCAAGAGAGACAGCCCAATATTATGTATATATATAGGTTTCTCATTCTTGTAATATAATGAGGGTTATCCACACCGATTTCATCAGCGTAGAAAATAGCCTCAAGTGTCAACGGTCTGTTCTTAGACAGTCTTATTTGCTCCTCCGATACACGGAGTCGGGCTGTGTACACAGCTGTTGGTGTACATAGGTCAGACAGTACGTCTGGGAATATACGACTTATAACAATCTGTGGAGATCGCGGAATGTATTTAACACAGGACATACTCTTGTATGCAGTGTGTTATAGATAATCATATATTAATGAAAATCACTCAAGCCACAAAAATGGCTGACTGGTATAGCGATTCACATATTTTAATGTGAATACACTATAGCGGTAAACACGCATCGCGCGTAAACCACATGGCATTTGTATGCGATTGGTCTGAAACTTTTATAGTATCAGGAAAAAGTAGGGATCGAGACAGACGGATCTGACCGATTCACACGTCATAGTCAGAGGGCAATTGCCCGAAAGCCAAATATAATAAAACTGACTAAAAGTAAGCCGTACCCACAATTCCTAGTACAAGCTTCAGACTCGACAACAAATGCCCAGGCGTTACCAAACTATAATACAATGTTCGGTGTACCATCATATGGGGAAAATAAACAGTACGTTTATTTAGTTTAGTTTTGGATTATCCAAATACCAAGTGTTGTTTCGTGTATTTTTTGGCTGTAAGTAAGTATTAAGCCAGCGTCGTACACTCATCAGGAGACTCACGCAGTGTTGATTTATTTTATAAATCAGTCAAAAGAACTAGATGTGCGCTAGACTTTCGATTTTCCAAGGATTCCTCCCGAGTTAAGGGAGAAAGTATACTGTTGGAATTTTCCTATTAATGTGTAATAGGTGTCTGAAACAACTAGGGCTGAGCGCCGCATTGATATTCAGTCCATATACGATATTACGTACACGTTCCACAGTTGAATCGATATCGACATTGTCGATTTCGACATAATACCGTCGTATAGTTGTCTATACGTTTCATGAATGTAGTACTCTACATTGAGAAGGACGGTCGTATTATTTTTATCGGCCCGTGACACCACAATATCATCGTGGTTTTTTCCGTTTATCCAGAGCTTGTCTCTCAGTTGAGAGATTAGCCATTGGTCTCCACTCTTCTGTAACTTAGACAGCATGAGTTTGGTAGCGAACAGATAGTATTCTATATCTATATCCGCTATGGGTGGAATGAATTCCGATTTCTTCCTAAACAAGTCGTGTTTAGGTAAGATGTAGGCCTCATGGAGGAATAGTGCGTATAGCCTGGCGCTCTTTCCAGAGAGCTCAAGTCCTACACCAGTGTATAACTGGTTATGACGGGGGAGGGAACATAATTCAGTCCCTTTGATAGCAGTAATATATTACCACCAGTGAGCCTGACATTAGACAGATTTCTAATGTACTGTTTCGCATTCTCAATGCTTTGGCTTCTTAAGTTCTGGTTTTTGTCTGCCAAGTGTTTATAAACACGTTTTATGCAGCGTTTGGCTTTCGCCCTGGACGAAAATCTGTTCAGCATTTTAGCTTGATACAGTTTTCTGGTTACCGGTCAACTTCGGACACGTGTAGCCTCCAGTCTGAGTCTTTTCGCCCAGTACCGATCTTAAGTAACAAGCCTCCTAGTATATGAAGCGGGAGCTCACCGGTCGTTGATCAATTTCATTGGTCAACAGAGGCGCAAGTGGCCGTCAGTTCAGTGGACCCATTATTCGGTAGGATACGCCCACTGTCTGCTCAACACTAAATGGCAGCAGTGTAAAACAATGGGAATACATTCCTCCATCATATATTGTTATATGTGGAAGTGCAGAGAATATAATATATATTATTTTATTATAATATACAGTAATATCCAGGAGACCGGTATGGTCCAAGAGAGACAGCCCAATATTATGTATATATATAGGTTTCTCATTCTTGTAATATAATGAGGGTTATCCACACCGATTTCATCAGCGTAGAAAATAGCCTCAAGTGTCAACGGTCTGTTCTTAGACAGTCTTATTTGCTCCTCCGATACACGGAGTCGGGCTGTGTACACAGCTGTGGGTATACAAAGACCAGACAGTACGTCTGGAAATACGACTTAGTAAACAATCTGTGGAGATCGCGGAATGTATTTAACACAGGACATACTCTTGTATGCAGTGTGTTATAGATAATCATATATTAATGAAAATCACTCAAGCCACAAAAATGGCTGAAGGTATAGCGATTCACATATTTTAATGTGAATACACTATAGCGGTAAACACGCATCGCGCGTAAACCACATGGCATTTGTATGCGATTGGTCTGAAACTTTTATAGTATCAGGAAAAGTAGGGATCGAGACAGACGGATCTGACCGATTCACACGTCATAGTCAGAGGGCAATTGCCCGAAAGCCAAATATAATAAAACTGACTAAAAGTAAGCCGTACCCACAATTCCTAGTACAAGCTTCAGACTCGACAACAAATGCCCAGGCGTTACCGAACTATAATACAATGTTCGGTGTACCATCATATGGGGAAAATAAACAGTACGTTTATTTAGTTTAGTTTTGGATTATCCAAATACCAAGTGTTGTTTCGTGTATTTTTTGGCTGTAAGTCAGTATTAAGCCAGCGTAGTACACTCATCAGGAGACTCACGCAGTGTTGATTTATTTTATAAATCAGTCAAAAGAACTAGATGTGCGCTAGACTTTCGATTTTCCAAGGATTCCTCCCAAGTTAAGGGAGAAAGTATACTGTTGGAATTTTCCTATTAATGTGTAATAGGTATATCTGAAACAACTAGGGCTGAGCGCCGCATTGATATTCAGTCCATATACGATATTACGTACACGTTCCACAGTTGAATCGATATCGACATTGTCGATTTCGACATAATACCGTCGTATAGTTGTCTATACGTTTCATGAATGTAGTACTCTACATTGAGAAGGACGGTCGTATTATTTTTATCGGCCCGTGACACCACAATATCATCGTGGTTTTTCCGTTTATCCAGAGCTTGTCTCTCAGTTGAGAGATTAGCCATTGGTCTCCACTCTTCTGTAACTTAGACAGCATGAGTTTGGTAGCGAACAGATAGTATTCTATATCTATATCCGCTATGGGTGGAATGAATTCCGATTTCTTCCTAAACAAGTCGTGTTTAGGTAAGATGTAGGCCTCATGGAGGAATAGTGCGTATAGCCTGGCGCTCTTTCCAGAGAGCTCAAGTCCTACACCAGTGTATAACTGGTTATGACGGGGGAGGGAACATAATTCAGTCCCTTTGATAGCAATAATATATTACCACCAGTGAGCCTGACATTAGACAGATTTCTAATGTACTGTTTCGCATTCTCAATGCTTTGGCTTCTTAAGTTCTGGTTTTTGTCTGCCAAGTGTTTATAAACACGTTTTATGCAGCGTTTGGCTTTCGCCCTGGACGAAAATCTGTTCAGCATTTTAGCTTGATACAGTTTTCTGGTTACCGGTCAACTTCGGACACGTGTAGCCTCCAGTCTGAGTCTTTTCACCCAGTACCGATCTTAAGTAACAGGCCTCCTAGTATATGAAGCGGGAGCTCACCGGTCGTTGATCAATTTCATTGGTCAACAGAGGCGCAAGTGGCCGTCAGTTCAGTGGACCCATTATTCGATAGGATACGCCCACTGTCTGCTCAACACTAAATGGCAGCAGTGTAAAACAATGGGAATACATTCCTCCATCATATATTGTTATATGTGGAAGTGCAGAGAATATAATATATATTATTTTATAATATACAGTAATATCCAGGAGACCGGTATGGTCCAAGAGAGACAGCCCAATATTATGTATATATATAGGTTTCTCATTCTTGTAATATAATGAGGGTTATCCACACCGATTTCATCAGCGTAGAAAATAGCCTGAAGTGTCAACGGTCTGTTCTTAGACAGTCTTATTTGCCTCTCCGATACACGGAATCGGGCTGTGTACACAGCTGTTGGTGTACATAGGTCAGACAGTACGTCTGGGAATATACGACTATAACAATCTGTGGAGATTGTGGAATGTATTTAACACAGGACATACTCTTGTATGCAGTGTGTTATAGATAATCATATATTAATGAAAATCACTCAAGCCACAAAAATGGCTGACTGGTATAGCGATTCACATATTTTAAAGTGAATACACTATAGCGGTAAACACGCATCGCGCGTAAACCATATGGCATTTGTATGCGATTGGTCTGAAACTTTTCTAGTATCAGGAAAAAGTAGGGATCGAGACAGACGGATCTGACCGATTCACACGTCATAGTCAGAGGGCAATTGCCCGAAAGCCAAATATAATAAAACTGACTAAAAGTAAGCCGTACCCACAATTCCTAGTACAAGCTTCAGACTCGACAACAAATGCCCAGGCGTTATCAAACTATAATACAATGTTCGGTGTACCATCATATGGGGAAAATAAACAGTACGTTTATTTAGTCTAGTATTGGATTATCCAAATACCAAGTGTTGTTTCGTGTATTTTTTGGCTGTAAGTCAGTATTAAGCCAGCGTAGTACACTCATCAGGAGACTCACGCAGTGTTGATTTATTTTATAAATCAGTCAAAAGAACTAGATGTGCGCTAGACTTTCGATTTACCAAGGATTCCTCCCAAGTTAAGGGAGAAAGTATACTGTTGGAATTTTCCTATTAATGTGTAATAGGTATATCTGAAACAACTAGGGCTGAGCGCCGCATTGATATTCAGTCCATATACGATATTACGTACACGTTCCACAGTTGAATCGACATTGTCGATTTCGACATAATACCGTCGTATAGTTGTCTATACGTTTCATGAATGTAGTACTCTACATTGAGAAGGATGGTCGTATTATTTTTATCGGCCCGTGACACCACAATATCATCGTGGTTTTTTCCGTTTATCCAGAGCTTGTCTCTCAGTTGAGAGATTAGCCAATGGTCTCCACTCTTCTGTAACTTAGACAGCATGAGTTTGGTAGCGAACAGATAGTATTCTATATCTATATCCGCTATGGGTGGAATGAATTCCGATTTCTTCCTAAACAAGTCGTGTTTAGGTAAGATGTAGGCCTCATGGAGGAATAGTGCGTATAGCCTGGCGCTCTTTACAGAGAGCTCAAGTCCTACACCAGTGTATAACTGGTTATGACGGGGGAGGGAACATAATTCAGTCCCTTTGATAGCAATAATATTACCACCAGTGAGCCTGACATTAGACAGATTTCTAATGTACTGTTTCGCATTCTCAATGCTTTGGCTTCTTAAGTTCTGGTTTTTGTCTGCCAGGTGTTTATAAACACGTTTTATGCATCGTTTGGCTTTCGCCCTGGACGAAAATCTGTTCAGCATTTTAGCTTGATACAGTTTTCTGGTTACCGGTCAACTTCGGACACGTGTAGCCTCCAGTCTGAGTCTTTTCACCCAGTACCGATCTTAAGTAACAGGCCTCCTAGTATATGAAGCGGGAGCTCACCAGTCGTTGATCAATTTCATTGGTCAACAGAGGCGCAAGTGGCCGTCAGTTCAGTGGACCCATTATTCGATAGGACACGCCCACTGTCTGCTCAGCACTAAATGGCAGCAGTGTAAAACAATGGGAATACATTCCTCCATCATATATTGTTATATGTGGAAGTACAGAGAATATAATATATATTATTTTATAATATACAGTAATATCCAGGAGACCGGTATGGTCCAAGAGACAGCCCAATATTATGTATATATATAGGTTTCTCATTCTTGTAATATAATGAGGGTTATCCACACCGATTTCATCAGCGTAGAAAATAGCCTGAAGTGTCAACGGTCTGTTCTTAGACAGTCTTATTTGCCTCTCCGATACACGGAATCGGGCTGTGTACACAGCTGTTGGTGTACATAGGTCAGACAGTACGTCTGGGAATATACGACTATAACAATCTGTGGAGATTGTGGAATGTATTTAACACAGGACATACTCTTGTATGCAGTGTGTTATAGATAATCATATATTAATGAAAATCACTCAAGCCACAAAAATGGCTGACTGGTATAGCGATTCACATATTTTAAAGTGAATACACTATAGCGGTAAACACGCATCGCGCGTAAACCATATGGCATTTGTATGCGATTGGTCTGAAACTTTTCTAGTATCAGGAAAAAGTAGGGATCGAGACAGACGGATCTGATCGATTCACACGTCATAGTCAGAGGGCAATTGCCCGAAAGCCAAATATAATAAAACTGACTAAAAGTAAGCCGTACCCACAATTCCTAGTACAAGCTTCAGACTCGACAACAAATGCCCAGGCGTTACCAAACTATAATACAATGTTCGGTGTACCATCATATGGGGGAAATAAACAGTACGTTTATTTAGTTTAGTATTGGATTATCCAAATACCAAGTGTTGTTTCGTGTATTTTTTGGCTGTAAGTCAGTATTAAGCCAGCGTAGTACACTCTTCAGGAGACTCACGCAGTGTTGATTTATTTTATAAATCAGTCAAAAGAACTAGATGTGCGCTAGACTTTCGATTTTCCAAGGATTTCTCCCAAGTTAAGGGAGAAAGTATACTGTTGGAATTTTCCTATTAATGTGTAATAGGTATCTGAAACAACTAGGGCTGAGCGCCGCATTGATATTCAGTCCATATACGATATTACGTACACGTTCCACAGTTGAATCGATATCGACATTGTCGATTTCGACATAATACCGTCGTATAGTTGTCTATACGTTTCATGAATGTAGTACTCTACATTGAGAAGGACGGTCGTATTATTTTTATCGGCCCGTGACACCACAATATCATCGTGGTTTTTTTCCGTTTATCCAGAGCTTGTCTCTCAGTTGAGAGATTAGCCAATGGTCTCCACTCTTCTGTAACTTAGACAGCATGAGTTTGGTAGCGAACAGATAGTATTCTATATCTATATCCGCTATGGGTGGAATGAATTCCGATTTCTTCCTAAACAAGTCTTGTTTAGGTAAGATGTAGGCCTCATGGAGGAATAGTGCGTATAGCCTGGCGCTCTTTCCAGAGAGCTCAAGTCCTACACCAGTGTATAACTGGTTATGACGGGGGAGGGAACATAATTCAGTCCCTTTGATAGCAATAATATATTACCACCAGTGAGCCTGACATTAGACAGATTTCTAATGTACTGTTTCGCATTCTCAATGCTTTGGCTTCTTAAGTTCTGGTTTTTGTCTGCCAAGTGTTTATAAACACGTTTTATGCAGCGTTTGGCTTTCGCCCTGGACGAAAATCTGTTCAGCATTTTAGCTTGATACAGTTTTCTGGTTACCGGTCAACTTCGGACACGTGTAGCCTCCAGTCTGAGTCTTTTCACCCAGTACCTATCTTAAGTAACAAGCCTCCTAGTATATCATAGGCTCATGAAGCGGGAGCTCATCGGTCGTTGATCAATTTCATTGGTCAACAGAGGCGCAAGTGGCCGTCAGTTCAGTGGACCCATTATTTGGTAGGATACGCCCACTGTCTGCTCAACACTAAATGGCAGCAGTGTAAAACAATGGGAATATATTCCTCCATCATATATTGTTATATGTGGAAGTGCAGAGAATATAATATCTATTATTTTATTATAATATACAGTAATATCCAGGAGACCGGTATGGTCCAAGAGAGACAGCCCAATATTATGTATATATATAGGTTTCTCATTCTTATAATATACTGAGGGTTATCCACACCGATTTCATCAGCGTAGAAAATAGCCTCAAGTGTCAACGGTCTGTTCTTAGACAGTCTTATTTGCCCCTCCGATACAACGAAATCGGGCTGTGTACACAGCTGTTGGTGAACATATAGGTCAGACAGTACGTCTGGGAATACGACTTATAACAATCTGTGGATATTTCGGAATGTATTGAACACAGGACATACTCTTGTATGCAGTGTGTTATAGATAATCATATATTAATGAAAATCACTCAAGCCACAAAAATGGCTGACTGGTATAGCGATTCACATATTTTAAAGTGAATACACTATAGCGGTAAACACGCATCGCGCGTAAACCATAGGGCATTTGTATGCGATTGGTCTGAAACTTTTCTAGTATCAGGAAAAAGTAGGGATCGAGACAGACGGATCTGACCGATACACACGTCATAGTCAGAGGGCAATAGCCCGAAAGCCAAATATAATAAAACTGACTAAAAGTAAGCCGTACCCACAATTCCTAGTACAAGTATATTTCTACAGAATTTACCCACAGTTTGAGAACTAAGGGCAGGTGTCGGAGTCTGAGCTACAACCATTAATGTACAGGTGTGGCTTACCGGATAGTTTAAATTATTATTGAGTCGTGCCTTCGGGCCTACTATCCAAACACGTGAATCGGTTTTAAACTCTCGTTTATCACTGATCCTTGTGCATGTCTTGATTGTTAGTCTCAGACCCAACATAAGACTGCCCTGTACACTAAGTTATACTTAGTGTACTAACGACTACGCCATAGACGGTAGTCATCGTCCACAAGACGGTATACATGACCGTATACTGTTCGGACAGTATATATTACCGTATACTGTTAAGATACTACATAAATTGTAGATTTTCTGGTATTGTTAAACGATGCCAGGCAGAAAAACTCTCTGCAAAGACGAAAAACCGCTATAGTCGTTAATTCGACAAATTTGACACACATGGCCAAAGCCCGTCAAATCAGACGAACTAAAGCATTTGTCACTGCCAGTGGGTGTATCTGTAATCGGATCCAACCCTGACCGCTGTCAATTGATAACACTTTGACATGATAACAGTTAGAGATACTGTTGATGGTAAACACACACTGAGTTCTGGGTTAAACCCCTGTGTTTGCTTCGCATTGGGCAGCAGCTGGATAAACTATTATCGGTTTTAGCCGGCGCTGTGCCCCCTCAAGGGCTCTGATGTACCTGGTAGCTACACAGCCATACTGTGTATCACCAGGATACTATATCATAAATCTCCCTTGATATTATTATAATAATAATATGAGGTCGACAAATGAGGGGCGCTAATTGTGCCGATCATACGCATTTAGTCCAGCTATAGCTGAATAGATGTAGAATTCTAACACACATATGCATTATTGGCCGACAGCCGCTGTGTTATTGCGTCCAGTTGGACGTTTAGAATTCCACCATATCGCTCGAGATTTGCGATACCACTCGAGACAGAGATATATTCCTCTGTTGTCTCAGACCTCGTTGTCGACTCTATTATAGGTACAAACGTACCGCAGGAGTGTTTTGATATGTGGCAAAGTACTATATACGCTTGCCTCGCAGATCAAAATTTATGAACGATGCGAAGCGATACCAGTACACGGTATCCGTGCTGCTCGTGTACAATAGTGTACATACACACTTACGGATCTATAGCATCCGAGTTATCAAACTCTACACTGCGTATCTGATATAACTTCAGATATAATACCTGACTGCTATATGTATTTACAAAATGCATGTCTAGGTTTTCCCTGACTACTGTATATACCGAATAAATCGGTTATCACGACTTATATATCACACCCCGATGGAGTTGTTGATATTCCTGGTTTTGATATTTAAAATATTGAAAAGTATATAT
>JAVTVY010036434.1:0-17169 GCA_036873755.1 Hanleya hanleyi
AAAGAAGTGAGTGAGTGAATAGAATTTAACGTCGCTTTCAACAATATTTCAGCTATATCACGACGAACCAACTAAGCACCACCCAGCCCAGTTGTGTTCCTGATACTTCAAAGAAATTGAGTGAGTGAATAGAATTTAACGTCGCTTTCAACAATATTTCAGCTATATCACGACGAACCAACTAAGCACCACCCAGCCCAGTTGTGTTCCTGCTACTTCAAAGGAGTGAGTGAGTGAATGGAAGTTAACGTCGCTTTCAACAATATTTCAGCTATATCACGACGAACCAACTAAGCACCACCCAGCCCAGTTGTGTTCCTGCTACTTCAAAGAAGTGAGTGAGTGAATAGAATTTAACATCGCTTTCAACAATATTTCAGCTATATCACGACGAACCAACTAAGCACCACCCAGCCCAGTTTTGTTCCTGCTACATCAAAGAAGTGAGTGAGTGAATAGAATTTAACGTCGCTTTCAACAATATTTCAGCTATATCACGACGAACCAAAGCACCACCCAGCCCAGTTGTGTTCCTGCTACATCAAAGAAGTGAGTGAGTGAATAGAATTTAACGTCGCTTTCTACAATATTTCAGCTATATCACGACGAACCAACTAAGCACCACCCAGACCAGTTGTGTTCCTGCTACTTCAAAGAAGTGAGTGAGTGAATAGAATTTAACGTCGCTTTCAACAATATTTCAGCTATATCACGACGAACCAACTAAGCACCACCCAGCCCAGTTGTGTTCCTGCTACATCAAAGAAGTGAGCGAGTGAATAGAATTTACCGTCGCTTTCAACAATATTTCAGCTATATCACGACGAACCAACTAAGCACCACAGTAGTATAGAAAAGCTATTTAAAGTCGTATTCACCTCTTTGCACTTACACTTGAGAGGTAACTCTTGATTCCCGTGAAGCTTCCGACAGGGGGCGCCACCAGCTCAAGAGACCAAAAACTACCTCCAACACAGAAGAGTTCCAATGGGGAGGTAACTCTTGATGCACTTTTGTGATTTTTGGCAAATTCCGGGTTATCGTCCCTGATTCGAACATTTGCATATTAAATTTATACGGGAAAATGCCTGTATGAGGTATGGATGGTCCGATTGGGTCGTATGAGGTATCAATGTGGAGCACTTGTGAAGGCGCATCTGATGGGTTGGGTGTGGGGTTGAAATATTGTCATTCTGCGCATGCGCGATAGACAAAGGGTATGGAAATAGACGTTTTGGGATCTAGGTGGGCCACTAATGGTCCGATTGGGTAGAGTGAGGTATCAATGTGAAGCATATGTGAGGCGGCATCCGACGAGGTGGGTGTGGGGCTGGAATATTGTCATTCTGCGCATGCGCAGTAGACAAAGGGTATGGAAATAGACGTTTTGGGATCTAGGTGAGCCCCTAATGGGCAGATGGAGTCGTATGAGGTATCAATGTGAAGCATATGTAAGGGGGCATCCGCCTGGACTAGTACCTCGGCTGTTGTCAACATTCTGCGCATGCGCAGACAGGGAAGTGTGGGAAAAGGGTATGGAGATAGGCGTTTTGGGATCTAGGTGGGCCGCTATTGGTCATATGGAGTCGTATGAGGTATCAATGTGAAGCATTCGTGAAGGAGCATCCGACGGGGTGGGTGAGACGTGGAACTGACGTCATTATACAAAGTGTATGGAAATAGACGTCTTGGGATCTAGGTGAGCTCCTAATGGGCCGATGGAGTCATATGAGGTATCAATGTAAAGCAGTCGTGAAGGAGCATCTGCCTGGACTAGTGTGTCGTCCATGTTCAACATTCTGCACATGCGCAGACAGAAAATTGTGGGAAAAGGGAATGGAAATAGACGTTTTGGGGTTTAGGTGGGCCACTATTGGTCCGATGAAGTCAAGTGAGGTATCAATGTGAAGCACACGTGTGGGAGCATCCGACTGGGTTGATGGGGGGTAGGAATATCGTCATTCTGCGCATGCGCAGGCAGGCCGTAGTATGGAAATAGACATTTTGAGGCCGATATGGCCCACTAGTGGTCCAAATGGGTTGTGGGAGGTGTCAAAGTGAAGCTTTTGTGGGGTAGAGTCAGTATGGCGTGTTTTTTATTGCAAGTCGCGTCAATCTGCGCATGCGCAGTTGGGTGTAGTAAGTAAAGTGGCCATTTTGGGGAAGTGAAGGAAGGTGTTTGGCGTAGAGATGGACCACTATTGCTCCGAATACGTCTGATATATATGCAAACAAATATTCTATGAAAACATTTTTTAGTTAAGTCAGTGGCCACACGATCAATGTAGTAATGATCCGTCCGCTGGTGGGGTAGGATGGAAAAGTTGTTCCCAATATAATGTTGCACATATCTTAAGCGGGGAGAAAACTGGTGTTAGTGTGTGTGATTTTGCGGGGGCACAATTAACTGTCTATGGCTTGACCTGTTACAAGTTGATCTCACAGTCGTGACATTTCTGGTATGGTATCAGATGGTATCGTATGGACAAACGTGGTGTAACAGTTAACCGAAGGTCGGTATTAAATAACATCCATCTGCGTGAACTGTATGACGATAGAGCACAGGGGTTTGAGGAGCTTATGTGGGGAATTGTTACATGTGTTCTTACATCTCAGATGAAAAACAAACAGCAGCTGGAACAAACGTTGCATAATTCCCCCGAGCCATCGAGAATTAATCTGGGCATGACATCTCTTCTGAAGGCACGTTACGAAATAATGGGCATCATTTCCCAATTATATATGGTAGGCCTACCAAAGTCAATTTTCATTCGGAAAGTTGTTCTTGATGAGGAAAACGCTTACACTTGTTGCATAATGCTACCATACAGTTGCTGGCTTAGTTTCATTAAGTACAGATATATACACTGGTCATATCATATATTGGAAAGGACAAACAAATCATGGATGTATAACTGAGTACGTCAAGATTAATATACATTTTTGAGAGAATAGCGGAAATTAAACTTGAAAGTTAAACACACTCCGGATATTAATTTTATCATTTTGTTAGTGCAAATTAAATATATGACATTTTAATTCAATTTAGGTGTACATACTGATTACATGATTGACCTCTCGAGTCTCAAACCGAGCAAGATTATAATGCATAAGCACGCATACGACGTCGACGCTTGATATAAATTGACACCGTTCTGCCAAGTTGTTCCTCCTGGTGCAGCATCTAATTAATCAATATCATTAATGGATTCAACTAATTAACAACTTACCTCATAAGCACTTGTTAATTTGAGGTTGTAGAAGACTGGTATGTACAGATAGGCCGCAGCTGGCATCACCAGCACATAGGACAATGCAATCCACCAGTATTGGGTCCCATACTTGTAAATTTCGGACGGTGTTCCAAGTATTGTAATAGCAGACATGAAGCTTGCGAAGAGAGACAGTGCCACAGGAATGAAATGCATAGACCGATTTGCCAAAAGGAATTCTTTTGTGGTTTTTTGTTTCCCTCCGGTGCAGCCATAGTAAATTCCGATGGCCGCAGATATCAGTAACATCAGGGCGAAGATAATATAATCCACCGGGGAAAAACTGTGAAGTTCTCTAGCCATTTTGAGTTTCTCTTAATAACAAAATATTCAAGAGCAGAACTCTGTTGTGGAAATCCTCTAGTAGCAGTTTTTGGATTTTAAACCGTAACAACTCACAGTCAAAATGCGCTAATCAGTAAACTAGTCAAAAAGCAGTTTTGACTTTCAGGACAGCTGCAGTTGGAAAAATTTAAACATCATTTCCATCCGCAACACACAGAGAGCGAGCCTGTACGGTTCTGGAGTACTCTGTTGTTAGACGCGTAAGAAATATTCGCCGAAGAGTGTACAACCGTAAAATCTAAAGTGACCCGCATTTCCCAAACCAACGGTTCACGGTCAAGGCCACGTGTGCTTGTATCCTAAGTTTGTCGCGATGTCCCACATCCACCAATTCCTCGCAGTCCACTCGTTTTTCCATTCCATTTATCGCTATTTTATCACCATTTTAGATCTGTCGTCTTGATTATCTCGATCGATATGCTCACGTCTTTCGAACAAAACCATCCAACCACTTATGAAGACGTTCTTGGTTTAACCTCGATTTCAAATAGATTCCGAGGTCTTTAATCGGTTATAACAAGCACTTAAGACAGATCCGTTGCCGTTGTCCAGATAAAATCCGGAAATGGTGGAATCTGACTCGCTAAATAATACTGATATTTCCAAGTTACATCCAAGCCTTGGATCTGGCTGGCGTTTTAAGGGCTTTGTGTATTATATTTTTGCTACATGTACTAGTGTTTCCATTGTTTCACTATATTCTAGTTTGACCGAGGCTTTAAAGTACTAGCTGAGTAAGTGCACGCTAGGCGGGCAAAAATATACACCTTGCTCTCTTTGCATCAGGCCACGATAAATCTGTTGCCCAAGACGTCATTATGGCGGCACAACATCGGAATTACCGTTAACATATTGTTAACCATAGATAAACATATTGTAAACTAGGTGTCCGTCATTCCACGATCATGAATTTTCTGAGATCTATGCTTTGAAAATATTACTTATTATCCTGTATTGGGAAAATGTCATCTGATAATTTTTTGAACAGTAAAAGGCCAAATCGACACCATCATGGTGTCAACAACCCAAACGTACCATTCAGAGACGGTCGATAAGGGCGGGAATTGGTGATCGACGTGAGTATGTTACCCTTGTGACCCGGAGAAGTGAAAACAAATTAATTGTCTAAATGTATTTGGATACGCGTTAAGAACAAACAATGGTTTGAAAAAGTCACAGTGACGCACTGATGGTTGGCATCTACATCGGCTGTTGATATGACTTGATTCGCGTATATGGTCAGTGACCTACCTTTACATTCGAATAAATTTATGTCAACTACTTTCGCTGTTGTGAACAACATTCAAGTTAAGATGAATAATGACTTATAAACAATCGATCGTTGTTGTAAGGTTAATAAATTGTGTTCAAATGCAGCAAAAACTAAACCCAGAAGTGTTACTACAATGTAGAGTTTTACAGAAACAACCGTGCGTCATGGGATATATTCCAGTGATAAACACTTGATTGGTCCATTCAAAATTAAGAAAAAAATCCATGATTTTCATTGGCCAGTGGAGAAAATCGGAAGACAAAAATCCAGCCAATCAGAGTTTCTGTAAAGGTCCATTCAGATAGCAGGCGTCAGATCCGACATTCAGCATTCAACCGTCGTCCATGAAAGAATTTCCGCGACAAAAAGCGTTGTAATTTGGACACAGCGAATGGGGTTATCCAGCTGATGGTTAAGGGAAGTAAATCTTGTATATATAAGAATATTTCCCGACTATAGCACCAGCGGAATATTTCATACCATGATAAGGAATATTCCATTCTGTATCATGATAAGGAATATTCCACTCCATACCATGATAAGGAATATTCCACTCCATACCATGATAAGGAATATTCCATTCCATACCATGATAAGGAATATTCCATTCCATACCATGATAACGAATATTCCATTCCATACCTTGATAAGGAATATTCCATTCCATACCATGATGAGGAATATTCCATTCCATACCATGATAAGGAATATTCCATTCCATACCATGATAAGGAATATTCCATTCCATACCATGATAACAAATATTCCATTCCATACCATGATAAGGAATATTCCATTCCATACCATGATAAGGAATATTCCATTCCATACCATGATAAGAAATATTCCATTCCATACCATGATAAGAAATATTCCATTCCATACCATGATAAGAAATATTCCATTCCATACCATGATAAGAAATATTCCATACCATGATAAGAAATATTCCATTCCATACCATGCTATGGAATGAAGCCAAAAAATATTCCGCTAGTGCTATAGTCTGGGAATATTCCATGACATGCTTAAACCTGATTCTTTTGTCTTCAGTGTACCGGTACAGGCAATCTGTACTCTTCTGATTGTGTTAAATTATTTGAAAAGAAAATCAATCCAAGTTGTATTTATCGGAATCAGTCAAGTTTACCCCCACATACTTGGAAGCTATATATTACTGTTCTATTTCACCTCAAATGTGTTATTTGCGAATATCCGGGGTAAAAGTTCTGTTTGTAATACCTTGGATGTTCTTGGACGTATTTTACGACCTGCCATGAAATTACATTAAGGTGCAGAACTGGTTATTATTGTCTCGCATGCTATTTAGCAGATCTGCTACTTCGCAAATAATTTCTAAAATCAGTGATATTTAGAAAGGGGTGTGCTACTTTGAAGATAATTTCTAGGATTACTGCTAGTTAGCACTTTGACTTGCCTGTTCCCAAAGAAAATATATTGTATAATTAGCACAAATGCTAAATATTGTATATATTTTTTCCAAATTGCAGCCAGAAGAAATGTTCAATATTTATGATAACTCGGAAACGCAAATTGTCGGACTGCCTCTCCCGAAAGAAAATATATTGTATAATTAGCACAAATGCTAAATATTGAATATTTCTTCTAAATTGCAGCCATGATAATTATTGAATATTTCTTCTAAATCGCGGCTCTCAATTGTCCGACTGCCTCTCCTTAAAGAAAATATATTGTATAATTAGCACAAATACTACATATTTTCAAATTTACATGGGCTGGTGAATAAGGACGTAAGGCAGTCCCAGGTACACCTTATTTGCTGGCCTGTGCAACTCCTCTGACAATAACAGGGATTATTCTATCGTTCTTCCTGGTTAAACAACGCGCATGAGCTGGTATATAAGGATTTTTAAGACAGTCGCAAGTAAAGCTTGATTGGTGCCTACAGAACGGGCGATATAAAGGCAACCTCACTGATGCAGACAGCTGACATGTATTCAGATTTACTGGCACAACAAACCAATCATTCCGCGTCACTGTATGTTGGCATGCACCCAATGACCGAAGGTGTTTCGGAGACAATCGTCCCCTTTCAATGTAATTTCGAAAGAAACAAAACGCCAACAACAACATCTTCCTTGGGTACTTGATTACAATAATCAAATTATATTCTAATTAGATGATATGTATATTTATTTATTGCAAAAGGCCAACTGGCCCATGAGCGAAACCATACAAGAACATGATATACAGATGACGAAGTGGCAGTCATAGACTAAATACATGATACAGATATCAGACCGGTTTACATATCTGCAAAATACTAATCAGTAAAACTGAGGTTAACATTTGTGTTTGGGAGGAAGTCGTTAAATTAAGGTCCATAAAGACGCATATTTCTCACTTTGAACGATTTTGTAATAAACAGTGACACATTTTTAATAACAGTCACCGAGTCAGAAGAGATTAAACTAATTAACTTTTCATAAGTCGGGTGCCTCCAGTAATACTCGGGTATATACCGTTCACGGTGCATATCATACAGAGGGCAAATTAAAATAAAGTGCAGTTCGTCCTCACGCAGAGCATTTCCTTTCTTCTAGTGGAGTTTTAATGGGCCTTTTCCATCTACCCATCTCAATTTCTAATCGGTGGGATGATGTACGAAATCTAGTAAAAGCAGTTCTCATAGCTTTGGTTACCACAATGTCTAAGTATGGTTGAAAACGAAAAGTGCTTATATGTATGTAAAATCTGGCTCTGCTAGACAACTGCAAACGAGCATGCCAATTTTGAACAAAATTGTCATTCAGCCTCTGTCGTATAAGAGATAGAAAAGCAGTCACGCTGCCAACAGACTGATCTTCCCAGGCATGGAATAAACCTAAGCGGCCTAATAGATCTCGCAGCAGGATTGCCCAACTTTTCCTGTTTGGATGATCAATTGATTCTGCCAGTAATACTCTATAGACCCGGTTAATGTACTTCCTTTCACTTGATGCAATTACTTTCAACCAAAATTTAACAATAATATATATTCTGCGTGTGATCATTGATACCCTACCTAACTCACCATACACAAAATCATTCTGTGTATACATGATATTATAAAGGTGCTAAATATTGAATATATTGTCCTTTCTCTGACACTGGATATTTAACTGCGAATCTCTTCTATTTAGTATAGATTATAAAAGTTCTAAATATTGAATATATTGTCTTTTCCCAGACGCCAGCTACATATTTATGTGCGAATATTTTCTAATTAGATGATATTATAAAGGTGCTACATATTGAATATATTGTCTTTCTCGGACGCCAGCTAGATATTTAACCGCGAATCTCATCTAATTAGATGATATTATCAAAGTGCTATATATTCAATATATTGTCTGTTCTCAGACGTTAGCTATATATTTAGGTACGAATCTATTCTAATTAGATAATACTATAAAGGTGCTAAATATTGACTATATTGTCCTTTCTCCGACACGGTGTTACAGATATTTTAATGCGAATATCTTCTAATTAGACTAGATTACAAAAATGCTAAATATTGAATATATTATCTTCTCTCCGAAAAGGCTCTTGTGTATATTTACCTGCGAATCTCTTCTATTTAGTATAGATTGCAAAAGTGCTGAATATTGAATATATTGTCTTTTCCCAGACGCCAGCTACATATTTAAGTGGGAATCTTTTCTAATTAGATGATATTATAAAGGTGCTAAATATTGAATATATTGTCTTTTCTTCGAAAAGGCTCTTGTGGATATTTAGCTGCGAATCTCTTCTATTTCGTATAGATTATAAAAGTGCTAAATATTGAATATATTGTCTTTTCCCAGACGCCAGCTACATACTTAAGTGCGAATCTTTTCTAATTATATGATATTATAAGGGTGCTAAATATTGAATATATTTTCTTTCTCGGACGCCAGATAGATATTTAACTGCGAATCTCTTCTGATTAGATGATATTATAAGGGTGCTAAATATTGAATATATTGTCCTTTCTCCGACACGGTGTTACAGATATTTCAATGTGAATCTCTTCTAATTAGAGTAGATTATAAAAGTGCTAAATATTGAATTTATTGTCTTTTCTTCGAAAAGGCTCTTGTGGATATTTAACTGCGAATCTCTTCTATTTACTATAGATTATAAAAGTGCTAAATATTGAATATATTGTCTTTTCCCAGACGCCAGCTACATATTTAAGTGCGAATCTTTTCTAATTAGATGATATTATAAGGTGCTAAATATTGAATATATTGTCTTTCTTGGACGCCAGCTAGATATTTAACTGCGAATCTCTTCTAATTATATGATATTATCAAAGTGCTAAATATTCAATATCTTGTCTGTTCTCAGACGTCAGGTACATATTTAAGTGCGAATCTATTCCAATTAGATAATATTATAAAGGTGCTAAATATTGAATATATTGTCCTTTCTCCGACACGGTGTTACAGATATTTTAATGCGAATATATTCTAATTAGACTAGATTATAAAAGTGCTAAATATTGAATATAGATGCTATTAAAGTAACCCACTTTTCTGCCTACTGTGGAGTTTAGCAAAAGTATCTGCACAATATTGTCAAGTATGCTATTTAGCACCATGTTAAAGCATAGGAAATTTGAAAAATATCTAGATAAAAGCCAATCCTGCACCTAACTCTGAAATTAGTGTTAGCAGAAGTTCATGAAACTTCTGGTGTTAGATGTTGATCTATCGATACTCTCAATATCAAATCGTGAAATATTTCTATTCAGAACGTGAGCTGCACAATGAGAGATGGAACTGCCACACAGGGTAATCTATCGAATTCATCCTGAGATTGATACAGGTATGAAAGGGAAGAATGTCCCAGGAAACAGTGTCCGTTCATATGTTTGTCTTTAGGAAAATATGTCTCACCTTAGTAAACCATGAGCCTAGTTACAAGGTTATTCGATAGGAGCCAGTGTGAAGGCTAAGAATGTCCGGTGGCTAAATGTGTCCGGCTCCTATCTTCTAACCCAGCTGGTCAGTTTTCTCCAAATTTGCAAATAAGGACGGACACTTATCCATATAGGAACCCAGGTCATTCTTTGCCATCGAACCGGTATGAAATTGGTGTCAAGAAAGGATTAATTGTCCATGAAGGTCCTATCTTTCAACATGTCTAAGATATTTATTCCCGATTTACAAGTTAGTTAAGACATATTTTTTGGAAGAGAAACATATGAAAAGAGACATTGTTCCCTGTGATATTCATTCCTTTTACACAGTCATTCCTTTTACACAGTCATTCCTTTTACACAGTCAGTTTAGACA
Organism: Hanleya hanleyi; assembly: GCA_036873755.1. Taxonomy (NCBI): domain Eukaryota; kingdom Metazoa; phylum Mollusca; class Polyplacophora; order Lepidopleurida; family Hanleyidae; genus Hanleya; species Hanleya hanleyi. The sequence continues at coordinate 10,197 of JAVTVY010036434.1, forward strand.
GTAAAACGTGAACACCGGTGCATGTGTCCTATCTGTAGGCTACGTGACGGTCTTATCAGTACAGGTACTGTCAGAATTGTTACTTCTCTGGAAGGACAGTTCATTGACCGTTGAATGATCTTGTTGACCTTGATAATGTGACCTGTTCATATGAAGGTGACCTTAACCCCAGGAGGGCTAGTCCATCCACAGGAAACTGATATTTGGATCAGCGATAACAATGTTTATTGATAGATTAAATATGTCATTGAGGATTTTCATTAGTCCATATATAACATAGCTCAGATGGCTTGATGTCATTCCGTTTTCCAATCTGTAAGGAAGCCGAGTAGTATATAAAGAGCAAATTCATTAGGGTACAGTCCACACATGCTACGGTTTCGCACAAAGTGGCCTCTCCCTAATTTCATAATAAGGAAGGTCGCCCGTTTTTGACAGCATGGTAATTCTTCTTCCCTTTCTACTAACTGATATCTATAGTATCACCCTGCTTGACGTAACCATTTCTCCAAACACAGTACTGGGCTCTAATAAGTAAGCCTAAGAAACGACCCCTACTCAATAAATTTTGGCGACGTCCATGCAATTGCTTGTTGATCGCACCTACGCGCCATTACAGAGTTAATCGTGTCCGGGTTTGAATATCTGACAGGCCAAAATCCGCACTTTTTCGAGGAGCGAAAAAGATAATTCCTTTATGGCGATAAAATTTTACAAAAAACGAGTAGGTCGACCCCCTGTTTTTTCACCATTTTAAAATGTCCGTTGGACGGGAAACACTTAAACACGCATAAAAACAAAATCATTTCATACGTTTTTCTCTGGGTTGTGGGTCGAATCTGACATATTTTCACACATTTTGTGGAGTTTTTTTCAGAAAAGTTGAAGAAGGTTTAAGGAGGATTGCACGTCTTTCCTTTCCAATTTCAATAGCTCACTTGTCTCCTGAAATAATGGGATGTGTGCGCCCATTCAGAAAATATATACTTTTACAGGGGTTTTGTGAAAGATTTTACATCTATTTGTGGCCGAAGACCCGAACCCATGCTTATGTTTAGTCGCACATCATTTAGGTGTGGACCGCACCCTTAGTATTCGGGGTGAGGGTGATGTCACGCGGCGTGACGCGGCGAACACGTTACGGATGGCGTCACTTCCGGTGACACCACTTCCGGGTCAAAGATCACTTCGGGGTCAAATGTCATGTACGGGTAAAATGTCACTTCCGGTCACGTGACCGTCCAGAAAGTGTTATCTGTCCCAAAATAAGACCAAAGATGCGCTTCAGTGACTTCCAATGTTAGGCTCATTGAGCACCCACGCATGGGCATTTGCGATCTCGTCCTGTAGAACACGATGGGAGGGGTTTCGTGGCCATGGGTTGAATTCCGCTGAAAAGTTCAGACTGCGAATGCAGATTTGGGTTGGACGTTTTGGGGCCGAGGTGGACCAATATTTGTCTGATTGGGTCGTGTGAGGTATCAAACTGAAGCACTCATGGGGAACCATTCAACTGGGTGGGCGGGTCGTGGAAATAAGGCTATGTCGCGCATGCGCAGGCAGGGAATTTTGAGAAAAGGGCATTGGAATGGACGTTTTGATGTCGAGGTCCCAATAGTGGGCGTACTGGGTCGGGGAGGGTATCCATCATTCTCGTCTCGCGAGACTCCCTACTGCGAGAAAGAGTAGTTCGCGGGTAGACACGGCTCGCTTTGAGAATGATGTCATGCTGCCTCGCTTTGAGATTGGAGATTAAAAAATGTCACCAGTTTACATGAGAGTCGCTTTGGTCTCCCGCGGGTAGACACGGCTCTCTTTGAGAATGGGGTATCCATGTGAGGCGCTCCTCGAGGCCGATCATGTAAAAGTTTCTCCGGGGAAAATCCGGAAACACGGACTTTAGCCCTAAAGCTATGGAAAACCCCAATACACTAAGTCTAGAATGACTAATATCGGTTCCTAGCAGATCGTGGCGGGCCGAGAGGTGCAGGGTGTATTTCAAAATTTTCACAGAAAAAACGAAAAACGCATTTTACACCTGGTGAGTCGTAGAATGGGACTGTTGTTGTTGTTGAGATAGTGTAGTCTATCAATTTTGGGAAAAAACCTCACCCAAATCAAGGGAAGTAATTCAGTTGTCCCTTAGTAGTAGAGAAAGCAGAAACCCAGTATATTTGCCCCATGACCTTTTTGGAGAGTTTTACAGTAACGCCTTAACGCCTTATACTAAAGGCTTAACGCCCTAGCATGCCAGTTTTTTACATTTTGCGAGAGATTGTACCATGCTATTATATAATATTAACGCGACGACAAGGTGTATGTATCAATGCATTCACACCACGGAATAAAATATGTTGAGACTTGATGGTCCCCGATGACGTCATCGCTCTACGCCGGTTTTGCTGAGAAAACCCTGTTTTGTAGGTCATTACTCTATAAGTCAGGGTAAATTTTTCGTGGAATTTTCTGCGAAAAACTATTCTATTTATAGATCATGTCGGGTAGATCCAGACTGGAATTGAAACGCGTATACGCACTGAGGTGTAGTAGAGAAAGGGCACTTTTGCAGGCACTGACTATGCCCCAGACACTTCAAGTTTATTTGCATAGCAATACATCCACCAAGAAGAGGGGAATCCCCACGCAACGCCTTCACGCCTATCTTAACTCCCTAACAGACGTATCGACGGCTGCTCCTGTCAAATCAAAAGCCGCCATTTGATGTTGCATCTATACTATTCTCACTTGCCCAGTACAGTCAGACTGGGAGTGATATGCTCGTGCGCATTCGAGAGTAGTAGAGAACGAGGGGTTTCAGAGGTACAAAGGAACACGTTCGGGGGGAAATAGGGGCCCTGTTTGATTTGGTATCTGGTAGAATTACCGGTGTGTTTGCGTGTGTGCGTGTGTGTGTGTGTGGGTGTGGTGTTGGTGGTGCTGTGCGTGTGTGTGCTCGTACTCACACTAGCGGCAGGGCGTCACTGTGTGAAGACTGGCGTTGGATGCGTTGAGGCAGATGTCGAGGGCGTTATGACGGTGGAACCAATGACGTCACTTTCGAGGGGAGGTAACTATGATAGACCAACCCAACAACACCAGTATGCCTGAGTTCATGAGTTCTGGATACACTCCAGGGTCCACGAGTCACCTCCTATGGGTTAGTGTATAAGGGTGTAGGTATGCCTTAAGGGCGCACCCGAGCAATGCTTTGTCTACTACTGATGACGTCATAGTCACGTGGACATCCCTCAAGTCGTAGTCTATCACGAGAGCTTCAATATGAGACCACTATATTTGGGCCAAGAATACACCCTCTGTCGCTCGAACGGACTCCTGCGTACGTTCAAAATGACCTCTTTTTATACTACTCCCAGAATGCGCATGCACATAATGATGAAACCGGACTAAATGACCAGTTCAGTAATCCTCCACATACCGAGAGCTTCACTATGACACCTCGCACGACCCATTCGGACCAATATTGGTCCACTTCGACCCAGAACATCCATGCAAAGCCCTGTTCTCACAATTTCCTGCCTGTGCATGCGCGCCATAGCCCTACTTCCATGACACTCCACTTTAGTCGGAAGCTTCCCAAGAGTGCTTCAAACTGATAGTTCACACGGCTCATTCGGACAACGGATGGCTCACCTCTCACCCTAAACACCATCCTGCGCACTTCCGAAACTTCCATCTTTCTAGACCACACCCCAACTGCGCATGCGCAAATTGACGCGACTTCCAATAAAAAACACCCCAGTCTGACTCTAGCCAACCAAAGCTTCAAACTGACACCTCACACGACCCATTCGGGTCCTAGCTTACCAAAACACGTTCCTGTCCAACCCCAAAAATGCTCGCTTTCGCTACTACTCCTATTAATGACGTCATCAATGACATAGACATCCCTCAAGTCGTGATCTACCCCACGTGAGCTTCAAGAGAATCGTATTGGGATACTATAGGAACTCCTACACGATTCATTTGGACCAAAGATGGTCCCTGGATTACCCAAACATGTCCTTGCTCACGCCCAAAATAACCTCTTTCGTTATAACTACCCAACTGCGCGCGCATAACACGATGCGCCTCCCAATAAAATCCATCTCAGTCGTAGTCTACATGCTAAGAGCTTAACAAGGACACCCACACCGATGCTCCCTCGATCACCCGAACACGTCACTTCACACCCCCAAAATGCCCGCTTTGACTACTACTACTGCTACTGCTACTGCTGCTGCTGCTGCTGCTGCTGCTGCTGCTACTGCTGCTGCTGCTGCTACTGCTGCTGCTACTGCTACTGCTACTGCTACTACTACTACTACTGCTACTACTACTACTACTACTACTGCTGCTACTACTACTACTACTACTACTACTACTACTCACAGACGACGCAGAGCTCCCTCAAGTCGTGGTCTACACACCGAGGGGTTCAATTCGACACCCTACACATTATATTTGGATAAGCTATACTACCCCCCCCCCCACCGCCTTTCGTCACTCAAAGAGACCCCTGTGCACCTCCAGAATGCCCGCTTTCTATATTAAAGCCAGACTGAGCATGCGTTAGAATTAACCGGACTACACACCCGTCCAATCCGACGCAACTCCGAGACAGCTTTAAACTGACACCTCACGCGGCCGAAACGGATCAATATTGGTTCATCTCTAACCCAAAACGTCCATTCAAATACACCTTTTCTACTGAACATGCGCACACAATCGGTATTCCACCCCACCCACATCCAGTTGAACGTTCCCCTACGAGCGCTTCACAATGACACCTCCCACGACCCAATCGGACCACTATGGGTCCACCCAGACATCAAAACGTCCACCCCGATCTGCCTGCGTACTGCGCATGGACAGCGATAACTCGGGCTTCAGCGTGGATGGTTAGGCATTGTTAGGCAATATTTTGGTATTTTAATACTTTGGTTCAGTAGCTTTGTTGATTGAGAATCCAGAATTTGTTTTAATTTAATCCATCATACACAGCCAGACAAATGGTGATACTTATCACCCTAAAATGGCGATGACAGCATCACCCAAAAAAGGTGTTGAGTTAGAGCCATTACCCTTTTCCACCATCACCTTAAAAGGGTGATCAGCAATAAGTGCAAATGTTCATGTCATCGCCCTAAAAGGGTAATGGCTATCACCCTAAAAGGGTGATGACCTGGGCATAGCCTGGGCCATCACCTTAAAAGGGTGACGACATTGGCCATCACCCTTTTTCATCACCTTTAAAGGGTGATGAACAGGCATCATCACCATAAAAAGGTAATGGGCTATCCCCCTTTTTCTGGCTGTGTATATAGGCGTAATATCCAGTCGAAATCATAGAACTTTAGAACTTTTATTGACACATCAACGCAGTCAGCTGACTGGTAGTATAGTCATACAAATCAGTACAACAACAAGGTGCCAAACATGGCAGATGAATACAAGCAGAATAAAAGAAAGACTCACATGACGCAAAGCTGACATAATTCAATATAACCTTATCAATCTGATACATGTATATATTTTTAGTTTGACATGGTCCCGATATTTCAGACTGCATGAATCAATTTATTGATACCGCAACTTTTCGCAAGCAAGCAAGAATTTGGCAGTTTTAAGAAGCGAATCTGTGAAGCGGTTTCCCAGAATAAATTTAAGCTTCTCTGTGTTATTTAGAGAATGAAAGTTTGTACACAGATTAAAAATTGATTCGAAAAAGTGTCAATCTACAACGTTCAATTTCCAACCTGTGTGCACTTATTCTGTATTCGGAGGACTATATTCCTCGGAGGACTATATTCCTCTGAATATCTCTGAGAAGCGGCGAATGAAAGTGGAGTGATCTTGTGATGGAGCATGCACTGCATATGAAGAGGTTGACCTGGAAATTAGACTACCAGGTCAAATTTTCAATAAAGCATAAGAGGATTTAAAATACAAGACGTTGATCAGCACACTGTAGACGACGCCGATAAATGAAGGCATGTGTAAATATGTGTGTGTGGTTTTAACCTTGGCAAGTTCGTGTGCGTCAAAATTACATCAAATATGAAAGAATTTTCTTGTGAAATCATGATTGCCAATTTTCCGATTCGCGACTAAGAAGTTAAAAATCACCTGGAAATTCGTCAAAATTGGGTCTAATAAATACATTCTGGTGACAGGAGTGTGCTGCAGACCCGAGGCCAGAAAGGCGTTATAGATCCATTATATAAATATGTAAATACAACTATAATATAATATAAGCCGGTATGTGGAGGGAAACTGTTTTGATATGCTGTATGAATCGATTTTAGAATCCCTGACAGGACACCTGCATACAACGTACATTTCTCACACGGATCAGGGGAAATAACTCGATTGTTCTATTTCACCTCCGGACTAATAGCTGCTTCTCTCCCTTTTTGGTCAATGGAGAGAAAACTCAGATCAGAGTCAGTTGTGTTCTGTTACGTCAACTGACATTTGATATTTTACCATGAAATTCAATAATTACTAAACTTTGCCATGAGGTTCCGTCAAATTCGGCCGTGTTTGTTGGATTGATTGAACTTTAGTAAGTGTGGCACTTCTTTTATATTACGCGGGGAAGATGGAATAGATTGACTGACCGGTTCTAGCTGGAAAGAATGAATGGTGACCATTCTAGTCCCGCGAGACTCCCTATACTACGAGAAGAGGTGACTATGATGAAGGCATGGTTCTGTTGAGAATGAATGGTGATGTGCCGAAACCATACATATATATTTGTGTCCAGCTCTACCAGAAGATGTGGATAATATTTAATTCTCTGCTAAACGGTAATTACCATTTAGTCGTCATGATATTTCGAAGACATTTTCAACCGATTTTCGACTTTTTGCTTTTTACAAGTTTCTTCATACATGGACATGTCCTCTAACCTGATCAAAGAACTTGTTCGAAGTGAAATTGTCGGCAATAACTTTAAACGCAAAATTAGAGA
>JAVTVY010036435.1:0-15701 GCA_036873755.1 Hanleya hanleyi
AAAAGTACATTTGTGATTACATCCCAGGTCTGAATTGAAACAATATAAGAACTGTACAGATACACACATGTAAATTCTCTAGGTCAGCAGAATTTGGGGATGAATTGGTCCACATTTATACAAAGTAAAATAGCACAAAAGACGAAGCTAGGCCTGCGTAATTGAAAGTTTGCATAAAAAAAGAAAACAAATTTGTTTTCATAAAGTGTCTTCTAGTGGAAAACAGGTTGGACAAGTAACCCATATATATCATTCTATATAGATTCATTCACTTTCATGTCTATACGTACATGTACCCAGTTTTTTGAAGCTGGGATTCAATGGCTGGTGGAAGTATAAAGTAAAGTGTTTGTATTATGCAGACTCGTGTCACCTTATGTTTGCTCCTTACAGTGGTTATACAGGTAACACAATAGAGCAGCCTCAACATATACCTGAACATGTCACAATATAACCTTGCAGTGGCACATTGAGCCTGGTCCCTTTGAACAGCAAACTAGTTCAGGTGAGGCCTCAGAAGTTGAAGTTTGTCATGTTTTCGGAGTTAGAAGTGTGACTGGATACCACATCGTCTCCAGATCCCTGGGAAGTCCTTCATATTAACTTGTCATTGTAAGGTTGAATAGCTTTCCTACAGGGAGTCCTTGTACGAAAGATCAAATAACATGTGTACAGTAAAACCACTATTGTTGCTTCAAGGAGATGGGACATAGGATGATTGGGGGAGGGTGGGGAGGGGGGGGGGTTGATTATGTGAGCCATATTTATCATGTTTTCCCAGTTCTCTACGATGCTGAAATGGGCAGATTTACATATATCATCCAATGAATTGATATGTTTTCTTTGTTTATTACATGCTTGATAATAGTCCAAATGAAAACCCGAGGGGTTGAAATCTCCCGACGTTGAAGCAATTGATCTGGCTTGGAACCATAATGTTTAGTTCCTGGCATGGAGAGCAATCGCAAGTGAGATTCAGTGACAAGGTACTCACACTTCCCAAAGTTATTGTCCGGAAATGAAATTTCAACTTGGCCCACAGATGGCGTCACCTATAAGGTGGATCGGCATGAAAAACAATCCCTAGCAAGATCTTGAGGCAAGGTACCGTACCCACATATCAAATTTTGAAAAAAATGCATTCAGATTTTCAAAAGTTATTGTACGGAAACAAAATTTTAATTTTGTCCCCAAGGTGATGCCACCTTTAAGCAGAATTGGCGTGAAAAACAATCTCAAGTGAGATCTTGAGGCGAGGTACCCACATACCAAATTTAAAAAGAATCCATTCCGTTTTTTTTAAGTTGTTGACTGGAAACAAAATTTTAACTTGGCCGCCGGATGGCGCGACCTATAGGCGGGTCGGCGTGAAAAACAATCCCAAGCAAGATCTTGGGGCGAGGTACCCACATACCAAATTTAAAAAGAATCCATTCAGTTATTCAAAACTTATTGTCCGGAAACAAAATTTAACTTGGCCCCAGGTGGCGCCATCTACAGGCAGATCGCTGTGAAAAACAATCCCAAGCGAGATCTTGGGGTGATGTACCCAGATACCAAATTTGAAAAGAATCCGTTCAGTTTTCCAGAAGTTATTGTCCGGAAACGAAGTCGGACGGACGCCCCCACAAACGGACGGACGGAAGAACCTCAATACTATAGTCCCCGTTTAGCCCTTCGGGCATCGGGGGACAACTACGGGATATAGAATTGTATGCTCTAAGTATATATGTCCTGTCCATACACTTTTCAATTTCTGAAGTAACTAGAGGTTCCGCTTTGACCCTTGGGTTGCCGCTCCGGCATGAAGCCTATGCTGGTTGTTTTTTTAAGCAAAAACATACGTCTCCCCCAACCTCCCACCTTGCGTTGAGTGGGCACATTATTTAAGGGAAAGCGCTATAAAATTAATGTAGAAATAAGTGTCAAGTAGTTCTCCTGATATCTTGCCGACAAGGTCTGTATATACATGTACAATTAGATGAATGGATGGACGGACAATGGACAAGGATAAATGCACGCACAAACCAAAATCTAATCAAATGAGGAGGCTATTCCAATGAACCTTCCAAGTTTGGTGAAATTCTGTTCAGTAGTTCTCAAGATATCTTGCAGACAAGGCCTGTATATACATGTACATGAAGATGGGCGGACGGACGGACGATGGACACGGATGAACGCACACACACACCAAAACCTAATCAAATGAGAGGCTATCCCAATGAAGCTTCCATCCAAGTTTGGTGAAATTCCGTCCAGTAGTTTCAAGATATTTTGCAGACAAGGCCTGTATATACATGTACAAGTAGATGGACAGATACCGAACACGGACGAATGCACGCACACACACCAAAACCTAATCAAATGCGGGGGCTATCCCACTGAAGCTTCTGTCCAAGGTTGGTGAAATTCCGTCCAATAGTTCTCAAGATATCTTGCAGACAATGCCTGTATATACATGTACAAGTAGATGGATGGACGGACACGGATGAATGCATACACACATACACCAAAACCTAATCAAATGACGGGGCTATCCCACTGAAGCTTCCATCCAAGTTTGGTGAAATTCCGTCCAGTAGTTCTCAAGATATCTTGCAGACAAGGCCTGTATATACATGTACAAGTAGATGGACGGATGGACGGACACCGGGCACAGATGAATGCACACACACACACCAAAACCTAATCAAATGACGGGGCTATCCCAATGAAGCTTCCATCCAAGTTTGGTGAAATTCCATCCAGTTGTTCTCAAGATATCTTGCAGACAAGGCCTGTATATACATGTACCAGTAGATGGACGGACACCGGACACGGATGAATGCACGCCCACACACCAAAACCTAATCAAATGAGGGGGCTATCCCACTGAAGCTTCTATCCAAGTTTGAGGGAATTCCTTCCAGTAGTTCTCAAGATATCTTGCAGACAAGGCCTGTATATACATGTACCAGTAGATGGACGGACGGACGGACACCGGACACGGATGAATGCACACACACACACCAAAACCTAATCAAATGGGGGGGCTTTCCCAATGAAACTTCCGTCCAAGTTTGGTGAAATTCCGTCCAATAGTTCTCAAGATATCTTGCAGACAAGGCCTGTATATACATGTACAAGTAGACGGATGGACGGACGCCGGACACGGATGAATGCACACACACACACCAAAACCTAATCAAATGACGGGGCTATCCCACTGAAGCTTCCATCCAAGTTTGGTGAAATTCCGTCCAGTAGTTCTCAAGATATCTTGCAGACAAGGCCTGTATATACATGTACAAGTAGATGGACGGATGGACGGACACCGGGCACGGATGAATGCACACACACACACCAAAACCTAATCAAATGACGGGGCTATCCCAATGAAGCTTCCATCCAAGTTTGGTGAAATTCCATCCAGTTGTTCTCAAGATATCTTGCAGACAAGGCCTGTATATACATGTACCAGTAGATGGACGGACGAACGGACACTGGACACGGATGAATGCATGCCCACACACCAAAGCCTAATCAAATGAGGGGGCTATCCCACTGAAGCTTCTATCCAAGTTTGAGGGAATTCCGTCCAGTAGTTCTCAAGATATCTTGCAGACAAGGCCTGTATATACATGTACCAGTAGATGGACGGACGGACGGACACCGGACACGGATGAATGCACACACACACACCAAAACCTAATCAAATGGGGGGGCTATCCCAATGAAGCTTCCATCCAAGTTTGATGAAATTCCATCCAGTAGTTCTCACGATATCTTGCAGACAAGGTAAGGGGACGGACAGACAGACATCCAGACAGACATCCATCCATCCAACCAGACAGACAGCACAAACACTAGATGTCTCCCCCCAACATAGTTGGGGGAGACATAAATATTACAAAATTAAAGAAACACCATAGTCGACGTATTGTGACCTTTCAATGTCGAACGGTATGGGCATTTAATATGGGAACTCTAATTTACGAAAACGTCCGTTTTTCTGAACTGACCTGCACAAACTATTCGGAAGTGGTCAGTTTTTCGCAACTGCGATATTCACTTCGGTCACGAATACTTAGGGAACTTACCGTATACCATGTTGTCTTCATTTTTACATCATGTTTAATGGTTTTCATTGTATATTTATCAGTTTTGCATCTTCCCATTCCCAAGACAAACACAACATGTATTCACCTTGGATGAATATCATACTTTTTCTTATCAGAATACGGTTTCGTAATGTCACAGATCTATAAATATTCCATGATGCTCTATAGGAGAAGTGGCCCTATATGCCCTCTTCAAAATTCAAATTTAATTGGCTATTCAAAGTATATGATTTCCCGTTTGAAAAGCAATGCAGCCATTACACAGAGATCAAAGAAAATCCTGGCTGCATGGTGCTGGTAGCTCATATCTTGATTGGCTATATGACATCACGTCTGTTCCACTTTTGAAGAATTTATCCCATTCACTAGGTCTAGGTCAAGGGAAATAATGGGTTAGTATATTATTTTACTTTAAACATGAAGCTGCACTAAGTTTTGTAGTGATAGTACACAAAATATCACAATATGATCAGTGATATTTTCTAGATGAACCTTAATGCAGTTGGGTTACATAGATATTCTGTTGTGTCTGCAGTTTTGTTCTCTTGTATAATTGTAGAGTAGAAGTTGTGTATAATTTTCTGGTTGACCGCCCTCATTATTACATTTACTCTGCTGAACTGTAGATTACAGGTGTGTATTACCAGTAAATCTGGCCATGCAGTCCACGGACTTAAGGACTTTCTGAGGTGTTTTCTGGTTCAGCGCTCCTTTTATCTCGGCAAGCTTCTGTGTACATACAGCCATCCACAGGCATGTGATCCTGTGGCCTGAGTAAGGAGGCTGTCTATGGACAGACTTAGCCTTTGTAATATTAGTTTTTCTTGTTGGACAATCTAAATACATGTACAAGAGATACAGAAACAGAACTGAATAATAAATGAGTCATTCATCACTTTTCAGCTTATCTGTTGAACCTAGTGTCTCTTTCCAAATAAAAGCTGACAAAGTGATTTGTTTGTGGTTAACTGATAAATTTGGTGACTTCATGTTGTAAAATTCTACTTTTGTTAAAAAAAAGCTAATTTTCTGATTGGATGAGCGATTCGTGTTATCATGCTAATGGGTTATATAGTGACTAAAACATGCTACTATGTTTGTTTACAACAAAACATCTTTTCTGAAAAGGTCACTTCTGTGGTGGTCAATTATGGGAATACATCACAGAGCAAATTATTCATCCAATCTGTCTTTATCCTTTGTGCATAGTATATGTAGCGTCTCTAGTGGAAGCAGGGATGAGGAGCGAGTGTTGGGCTGCTCACTCAGACTGCCCTCTCACTGTGTACACAACAACAACATATCTAGGTTAACACAGGTGTGACCAGGTCCTACAACCGATTACTTACACATTCCTCTGCTATTGTGTGCTCAAAAAAATATATAATAACATATAGAGAGGCTCTTGAAGAGCGGTCTACCAGAATAATGTAAGGGAAAAGTTACAGAAATAAAAAAAAAGTGACAAAACAATAACAGTAGCAATTCTCAAAGCAAGAAAAATCAAAATATAGATAAAAATCTGATATAGAAAATAACCTGATCATTCAGTGGTGATTTAGAGAAAAAAAGATAATCTGGTAATTAATATGTTAATGAGGTGATTACTAGGATATGGAGTATAGTAATAACCTTGGATGGAATATGTATCCCCATACAAATCAGCTGTAGGTTCCAGGTACCTACCATAGTACTAGCCTGTCCCACCTCTGCCAGAGAATGGACTGGACCAGGCTTCAGAGGGCTGTATGTGTGGAGATGTGAGTTGTGCTCTGTTATAGGTAACAGGTCAGGATGATGTAGATGCTAACTGTGACAGAATAGTGTGAAAGTTCTCCTAATTTATACAACTGTCACAATGACAGCCAGCCCTCTAACGAGCCCTCTGAAGATGGCTGACCAGAATGGAGCTGTTCTTTCCTCCTCTTCATTTTATAGAACACCCAGCATTCGCCGTCGACTCACTCGTAAAGCCATACAATCTCGCATATATGGACGGGTAAGCTTCAGTAGTTAACTTCTCAGCTCATTTCATGTATTTTTTCGCTGCAGTATCTAATCCATTGCTATGACATTTACATAGATGTGACATTTTAAGATGTTTTTTGTTAATTTTTCTGCAGGTTTTTTCTGGTTGCAGGATTGCTGCTAAAGTTTTATTGTTGTTACTGTTAAAATCTGGTAAAACCAGATGAGTTCATAAACAGTGGGTGTTCCATTTTCATATGGAGAAAGTTGTCTCATTTTGACAGTCTGTTAAAGGTGTGAAAGATGTCACTGAATTATGTATTAGACTTACTCTATCTGGTCTATTACCCTTGCATACAAATACATATGATATACATACATACATAAATATGATATACATACAAAAACATACATATATATGATATACATACATACATATATAAGATATACATACATACATATGGTGATTTCATTATAGTATCCTGTACCCTTGCTATAACAAACCCTGAGTCTTCTCTGCACTAACACAAATAGTAGAGGAATTACTATGGTAACCACCAATTTCTATTCTAGTGATATTGTTCTGATCACTGGAACATTGTCTTTTATATTGGGAGACATACAAATGCACTTTTCAATGTTATGTATGGTGGACCAAAGAACTGTTAGCTAGAATTCATTCACATGGATATGAAGCATTCTGTGCACAGCTGTTAGTTTTGTCCACTCATAATACTTTCACACATCTAATGTTACTTCACTTATAATCAATATATATGAGTGATTACTGGGAAATATTGATGGTAGACAGACGTCACTTAAGCCTAATTAGGTATAGTCTGTGTATCACAATTCCACATTCCATGGAGCAGATTGTATTTACACACAGGTTATTAACCTAATGCACACCTTCTATTAGCATATATAGATTGTATTTACACACCTATTACCTAATGTACACCTTCAATTAGCATATACAGATTGTATTTACACACAGGCTATTACCTGATGTACATCTTCAGTTAGCATATATAGATTGTATTTGCACACGTATTACCTAATGTACACCTTCAATTAGCATAGATTGTATTTACACACCTATTACCTGATGTACTCTTTCAATATAAATACAATCTATATAGTATATATAGATTGTATTTACACACCTATTACCTGATGTACATCTTCAGTTAGCATATATAGTTTGTATTTACACACAGGCTGTCACCTGATGTACACCTTCAATTAGCCTATGTAGATTGTATTTACACATCTATTACCTAATGTACACCTTCAATTAGCATATATAGATTGTATTTACACACAGGCTATCACCTGATGTACACCTTCAATTAGCATATATAGATTGTATTTACACTGAGACTTGTATTTACACTGAGACTATTACCTGATGTACATCTTCAGTTAGAATATATAGATTGTATTTGCACACGTATTACCTAATGCACACCTTCAATTAGCATAGGTTGTATTTACAAACCTATTACCTGATGTACTCTTTCAATATAAATACAATCTATATAGTATATATAGATTGTATTTACACACCTATTACCTGATGTACACCTTCAATAAACATATTGTTTTACCTAAATTTTACTTTCAATTTGCACAGATATTTACACACACCTATTATCTAATGCACATCTTCAGTTAGCATATATAGATTGTATTTACACACATATCACATAATGCACACCTTTAATTAGCATAAATAGATTGTATTTACACAATCATTACCTAATTTACACCTTTAATTAGCATATATAGATTTTATTTACACATCTATTACCTAATGTATACCTTCAATTAGCATTGTATTTACACACCTGTTACATGATGTACACCTTCAATTAGCATATATGGATTATATTTACACAGCTATTACCTAATTTACACCTTTAATAAAAAGCATATATAGATTGTATTTACACACCTATTCTATATACATGTAGCTGAAATATTGCTAAACGTGACTTTAAACCTGAATTCTCTCTCTCTATCTATAATATAATGTACACCTTCAATTAGCATATATAGATTGTATTTACACACCCATTACCTAACTTACCTCTTTGATAATTAGCATCTATAGATTGTAATTACATACCTTTTACCTAATGAACACTTACAATTAGCAAATATAGATTGTATTGACACACACCTATTACCTAATATACTCTTTCAATTAGCATATATGTATTTACAGATGTATTACATAATGTATACCTTCAATTAGTACAGACTTTCATGCCACCTTTCAACTTATTTTTTTTTTTAAACTTAGACTGAAGGACATGTATGGGAATTTGTGTGAACATAGTTTTTGTCAGATCATGGATATTAAAGGTGAACTGAAAAGCTTTCCAAAGTTTTGCTAAAATGTCAAAAAACAAGAACTTCTATAGTTGTTACAAATATGTGTGGTAATAGTTCTGTGGGTTATTGTTTTATTTGGGGTATATGAGAAGTCAAAACTTAAACGAGAGCCAGAACTTTTAAAAACGTCATCGCTTGTCTCCCGTTGTTTTTGGAACGTCATGACGTTATAGTAGTCCTCGCTCATTCATCCGACGTAGCATGACGTCACATTTAAATAAAACTTGAATGAAGGAGACCACTATAACGTCATAACGTTCTACAAACCAAGAGAGACAAGCGATGCAAGTTTTCAAAACGGATTTATAACAGGATAACTTAAATATTGTTATTAGTACAATTTTGCAAACTATATTTGCCCCAAAAACGTATAAAAGTTGTGTCACATAAGACAAGATGTATATAAGCAACATTTTAGATAAAGTTAAAAGCTTTGCAGTTCACCTTTAAGGAATAGGACCTTTATACACGTGTGGTTTCCGGGTGTGAAAAGGAATAGGAACCAAACGTTGTGATCTGTCTGAAATAGTGTTGAAAGCCATGTTAAATCATATTCACTCACTATAAACTCCCTTACTGTTTTCCCTTTTCCACTTGTTCTAAAATGAATCCTTTACCATGATGTGATTCTGGTACCTGGGAGACATGGTAAATCTACCTGGGAGACATGGTAAATCTGCCCAGTGAACCCATACAGTTTGACCAGGTATTCATGTTGATAATACATGATGTCAGTGATTCTGGTACCTGGGAGACATGGTAAATCTGCCCAGTGAACCCATGCAGTTTGACCAGGTATTCATGTTGATAATACATGATGTCAGTGATTCTGGTACCTGGGAGACATGGTAAATCTGCCCAGTGAACCCATACAGTTTGACCAGGTATTCATGTTGATAATACATGATGTCAGTGATTCTGGTACCTGGGAGACATGGTAAATCTGCCCAGTGAACCCATGCAGTTTGACCAGGTATTCATGTTGATAATACATGATGTCAGTGATTCTGGTACCTGGGAGACATGGTAAATCTGCCCAGTGAACCCATACAGTTTGACCAGGTATTCATGTTGATAATACATGATGTCAGTGATTCTGGTACCTGGGAGACATGGTAAATCTGCCCAGTGAACCCATGCAGTTTGACCAGGTATTCATGTTGATAATACATGATGTCAGTGATTCTGGTACCTGGGAGACATGGTAAATCTGCCCAGTGAACCCATACAGTTTGACCATGCATTCATGTTGATGATACATGATGTGATTCTGGTACCTGGGAGACATGGTAAATCTGCCCAGTGAACCCATACAGTTTGACCAGGCATTCATGTTGATGATACATGATGTGATTCTGGTACCTGGGAGACATGGTAAATCTACCTGGGAGACATGGTGAATCTGCCCAGTGAACCCATACAGTTTGACCACGTATTCATGTTGATGATACATGATGTGATTCTGGTACCTGGGAGACATGGTAAATCTGCCCAGTGAACCCATACAGTTTGACCATGCATTCATGTTGATGATACATGATGTGATTCTGGTACCTGGGAGACATGGTAAATCTACCTGGGAGACATGGTGAATCTGCCCAGTGAACCCATACAGTTTCACCACGTATTCATGTAGATGATACATGATGTCTGTACATTGGACCAGTAGTTTGTTCATATGATGATGGAGTGATTAATGCTTCATCTCCTTAAGGGTACAGGGCATTCCAACCCATATGTCTACGTTTTCATGACAAAAATATTTCCAGATTGCCCCTCTGTCATCAGAGATGAAAGACAAAACAAGTTCCAGATTGTCATGGGCATCTATTCTATCTTGACAAGTTCTAACTTGGTCCATTCCAACCTAGCTGCTGGTAATGATGTAGCATGAGAAGACAGTCAGGACTGTGCGGAGTCTCCTCAACTCTATATATGTTATTTGATGTGACCCAGGGATGTATGTTGTGTATGACCTATATGACCTCAGTATATCCTGTATCATCCCTGGCTGTCACAATCTACCCACAGCATACATCAAACCAGAGACAGAATTATGATGGCTAGATGCACAGTAATTAATAACAGATGGACTCGCCTATATGGAGTTGTTTTTTTTCCCCAAACTTAACATTATATATATATGTAGTTAGGTGTAGGAAATCATGTACAGTCGCATTACTACATGGAGCAATATTTTCCTAGGAGAGAACCTCATTTCTTTTAGTTACATAATGATACTATATCGATTAAATCATACCATATATTTATATAAATGCAAATGCATGTATATGTTGTCTAATTCCATAATAGGGTAGACCACATGAATTGTGCTGCATCTTAATTCTTCTTCCCTTCTTATTATTTTATATCTATAATATCATAATGTTCGGCACTGCCGTAGCCTAATGGTTAGAGCGTCGACCTTGAAAGCAGTAGGGACTGGGTTCAATCCCAGGCCGGTCATACCAAGACTCAGAAAATGGAACTTGTTGCTTCCTCGTTTATGCTCAGCATTAAGAGGATAGAATAAGGACTGGTTCGCTCGGTGTATAATGTGACTGAGTGGGGTGTCATGTCTGCCTACGGCATGATATTTCAATGGGACAGCACTATAAAATGGCCACATTAGATCTGCTCTGTTACGAGTAGGTACACCCACCCCTCCCCCTCTCTCCCCATTGTGATATAGCTGAAAAAAATGTTGAAGGTGACGTTAAACCCTATTCACTCACTCATTGTTCTGCATTATCAGTCTTTCAAATGGTCTTATACAAATCTATTGTTCACTCAGTGAAGGAGTAAATTGTGCTGCCCTTTATTACTCAAGTTTAGCAAATAATGGTTGGTTGAAGCCCTTTTTTATGCCATTTCAACTTGTTGCCAGACCAGGAAAGATAAGACAATGTATTTTGTTAGGATTGCTCTCACAGATTTGTCTGGAAAGTAAGATGAGTTTTACCATGTTTTCTACTTTTTAAGGGGTTTTCTAGGAAAGTTGAACCAATTTTGGAGGGGGAAGTTTGAGATTCATTTTTCCATAACATAACTGTTCTGTGCCTAATATACTGAAGGTATAATCATGCTCTTCCAGAAAATATATAAATATAACTGATTTCAATACCGATTGAAGATTTACAACTATTGGTGACCGAAATGCGGACCCATTGTCTATTCCCAGTCAAACAGAATAATCTCTGAAGTGCACCCTTAGGATATTTGGATCTGTGTTCATGGTTCTACTGGATCAGTTACACTACATGTGTTATAATGCACATTTTGGTGAAGATGCATAGATGTGTATGAAGTGATAATTTTACTATCTGAATTTTTTAGATCAATTTTTTAAAGCTCACCGGATATATTTGATAAATCTGGTTATGATGAACAACATGCCATTATGATTTTAATTGAATTATCTTTATTACTAGTGCAATCAGTGTACACTATAAGTTGATTGATGACACAGATAGAGCCAACTAGAACATCAAAGACATATATCAGTGGATATACATACATGTACCTCAGCTGATGAGCAGTATCTGGGTTAATCCAATTAGTTAATTAAAATTTCAGTACATGTAGTTTATTTGTATGGAGCAGTTCCTCTTATCTTTTTTTTTGTTTTTTGGTAGACGTTGAGTGATCTGTTGTGGTATACATGTATAGCAACATCACACTAACAGGATGGATGAGAGAGCAGTGACAAACAAGCCTATATGTGAACTGATGGTCCCAAGTGTGTGTACATACCTCAATTAGCTTAGATCCTGTACGAGTGCTGATTGTGGTAACTACTGACATCTTTGTAGTCTTTAAACATGGTTAGCAATCGGTGTGTAACCACAGTGTGTGGTACATGTACATATTCAAATACAATATGAACATTTAATAAACCTAGTCACATGATATTACATGAGCAGTGTGACTAACGTCACAGGACCTATGAAGTAGGGTAGGCATTAGGACTCCGACGCGAACTGAACTCTTGGAAATCCCCACCCCCAGTTGAAATCCTGCCTATATTGAGATGGGCACTGCCCAAGTCAGAATCACCAGTGATTTTCATTAAAAATCACCAGAAATTTTCATCAAAAGTAGGGTCAGCTTGTTGGTAACAGTCTCCTAATGCGCCTTCATTCCAAAAATAAATAACAATCGCCGATTTAATTTTACAATTTTTTAACTAAAGGAAACAGATTGAATAATAAAAAGTTCAGTAGATTTCAGGCTTTACGTGTGAAAATACATTTACATCTCTTTAATTGTTTTCAGTGCCCTTGTCCAGGACCAAAACAACTTTTTGAATCGCATTATTTTCCCAACAATACAACAAATTCTTATATATAGTCCTATAACCCTTACCGAATTGCAGCAGATTTCCAGCATAGTTACAGTATGTTCCCAGCATGGAATAGCAGCATGGTCCCAGCATCCTGCCAGTACATGCTGCAACCATGCTGGAGAATTTCCCATTGAATATAACCTGGCTGCAGCATGGTTCCAGCATGTTTCAATTATTTAAATTATGCTGCATCCATGCTGGGATATAGCAGCATGATCACAGTATGACAGCCTCAATTTGCCCAAGGTCATGCTGCACTGCAGCATGGTAGTTACAGCCTGCACATGACCATGCTGCCCCCATGCTGCATTTTTGCAGTATGGTCCCAGTATGACAGGTACAGGCTGTGCAGAGCCATGCTGCAATTCTCCCAGTATGGCTGCAGTATGGTATTGACAATGTATATTGCTATCATACTGCAGCCATGCTGCAAATGTGCAGTATGGTTCCAGCATGATAGTTACAGGCTGTGCCGGGCCATGCTGCATCCATGCTGCAATTCTCCCAGCATGGTTCCAGCATGGTATTGAGAATGTACATTGCCATCATACTGCATCCATGCTGCACATGTGCAGTATGGTTCCAGCATGATAGTTACAGGCTGTGCCGGGCCATGCTGCAATGCTGCAATTCTCCCAGCATGGTGTTGAGAATGTACATTGCCATCATACTGCATCCATGCTGCACATGTGCAGTATGGTTCCAGCATGATAGTTACAGGCTGTGCCGGGCCATGCTGCATCCATGCTGCAATTCTCCCAGCATGGTTCCAGCATGGTATTGAGAATGTACATTGCCATCATACTGCATCCATGCTGCACATGTGCAGTATGGTTCCAGCATGATAGTTACAGGCTGTGCCGGGCCATGCTGCATCCATGCTGGAATTCTGCAGCATGGTTCCAGCATGGTAGCTAAAGCCTGGCAGGGGGCATGCTGCATCCATGCTGGGATTTCACAGCATGGTTCCAGTATGGTAGCTATAGCCCATACAGAGGCATGCATGCTGCAGCCATGCTGTGATTTTGCAGCATGGTGCCAGCATGGTAACTATAACCTACAAACATGGGATACTTGTACAATGTTATAGCTCCACTGCATGGGCACAGGTGGTGGAAGCCATTGAATTTGTTGTCTGCACAAATAGTAAAGCTAACTTTAGTTTTCTGGCATATTTTGTAAATATGTTGGGTTGTAATATATTTTTTCCTATCCATGTACTTGATACCATGTTTCACATATCCAGACATCAATAAATACTTCAATATGGACCACTGAAACAAAGGGATTTATATTCCAGACAAATATGAAGTTTATGTACATGCTGGGAACTGTAACTGCACTCACCTTCAAGTTTCCAAGTACATGTACTTCCATGGTTATACATAAGAATATAAAGATAATACAATGCAAATAGCTCTTGTCTGTGTACATTGCACACCCTAGAATCTTGCAAGCCATGTTTTTCAGGCAACCGTGTTCGAAGTACTGGTTAGTAGTTATTCTGATTTGAATTCTGGCTCTAAACTTGTGAGCTGACCTGATTTCTGATTGGTAGAGAATAACCGGGGCAATAGTTCATTCATATCATGGGACGGCTACATGTACATGTAGGTCAGCCATACAGCAGCATGGTTGCATCACATGCTGGCAATGCAGTATGACCATGAAGCATGGTCAGATTATGTCTGAGTGAATCCAGTATAACCCCAGCCTGCATTTGCAGCGTGGTTGCAGTACATGCTGCGAGGCAGTATGGTGAAATTCTGTCAGAGTAAATCCAGCATGGTCACAGCATGGATACCCAGCATGGTTCCAGCATATACTGCAATGCAGTATGACTAGTATTTTATCAAAGTGGTTCCAGCATGATTGCAGCATGGATAGATTATGTCTGAGTTAATCCAGTATAACACCAGCATGCATTTGCAGCATGGTTGTAGTACATGCTGGGAGGCAGTATGGTGAAATTCTGTCAGAGTAAATCCAGCATGGTCACAGCATGGATACCCAGCATGGTTCCAGCATATACTGCAATGCAGTATGACGAGTATTTTATCAAAGTGATTCCAGCATGACTGCAGCATGGAAACCCAGCATGATTCCAGCATATGCTGCAAATCCAGCATGATCCCAGCATGAATGCAGCCCATGCTGATGATACATGATGTGATTCTGGTACCTGGGAGACATGGTAAATCTGCCCAGTGAATAAGGACTGGTTCGCTCGGTGTATAATGTGACTGAGTGGGGTGTCATGTCTGCCTACGGCATGATATTTCAATGGGACAGCACTATAAAATGGCCACATTAGATCTGCTCTGTTACGAGTAGGTACACCCACCCCTCCTCCTCTCTCCCCATTGTGATATAGCTGAAAAAAATGTTGAAGGTGACGTTAAACCCTATTCACTCACTCATTGTTCTGCATTATCAGTCTTTCAAATGGTCTTATACAAATCTATTGTTCACTCAGTGAAGGAGTAAATTGTGCTGCCCTTTATTACTCAAGTTTAGCAAATAATGGTTGGTTGAAGCCCTTTTTTATGCCATTTCAACTTGTTGCCAGACCAGGAAAGATAAGACAATGTATTTTGTTAGGATTGCTCTCACAGATTTGTCTGGAAAGTAAGATGAGTTTTACCATGTTTTCTACTTTTTAAGGGGTTTTCTAGGAAAGTTGAACCAATTTTGGAGGGGGAAGTTTGAGATTCATTTTTCCATAACATAACTGTTCTGTGCCTAATATACTGAAGGTATAATCATGCTCTTCCAGAAAATATATAAATATAACTGATTTCAATACCGATTGAAGATTTACAACTATTGGTGACCGAAATGCGGACCCATTGTCTATTCCCAGTCAAACAGAATAATCTCTGAAGTGC
>JAVTVY010036436.1:0-16955 GCA_036873755.1 Hanleya hanleyi
ATGGTTGGAAATATTATCAGGTCCATTGTCCCTTGTAAGACGACAGTGTTAAAACGACATTTCATAAGATATGTATATTTTCTACAGCGACACACTAAAAACGACACTTTCATTGAGTTATATATTGTACGCATGGTTGAAAATATTACCAGGGGCATTGTCACTTGTACGACGACAGTGTTAAAACGACACTTCATAAGTTATGTATATTTCCTACAGCGACACACTAAAAACGACACTTTCATTGAATTATATATTGTAAGCATGTTTGAAAATATTACCAGGGGCATTGTTACTTGTATGACGACAGTGTTAAAACGACACTTCATAAGATATGTATATTTTCTGCAGCGACACTCTGAAAACGACACTTTGATTAAATCATGTGACAGCAATGGTCTGTGTTATTATATACAGTTGATCAAACTTTCTACAGCGACACTGTAAAAACGACAGTTTCATTGAACCGTTAACAGTGAGGGTTGAAAATGTTATCGGTCTATTCTCAGTTCCAAGACGACAGTGTCAAAATGACACTTCATAAGATATGTATATTTTCTACAGCGACACTCTGAAAACGACACTTTGATTAAATCATGTGACAGCAATGCTCTGTGTTGTTATATACCTGTGTTGTTATATACCGATCTTCCTGATTGGTGGAGGTCTCCCTGTGTGAAATCATACATGTACATGTATGTGGGTTTTTCTAAAGACGAGACTTTTCATTGAAATATGTACATGTAACAGCTATGGTTGGAAATATTAATCGCACCATTCTCCCTATTCAAACGACAGTGTTAAAACGACACATATGGGTGAGCAGAACTATTCTCCTGCCAGAGCGACAGTCTGGGAAATGACATTTCATACGATATGTATATTTTCTACAGCGACACACTAAAAACGACACTTTCATTGAATTAGATATTGTAAGCATAGTTGAAAATATTACCAGGGGCATTGTTACTTGTATGACGACAGTGTTAAAACGACACTTCATAAGATATGTATATTTTCTACAGCGACATACTAAAAACGACACTTTCATTGAATTATATGTTGTAAGCATGGTTGAAAATATTACCAGGGGCATTATCACTTGTATGACGACAGTGTTAAAACGACACTTCATAAGATATGTATATTTTCTACAGCGAGACACTGGAAACAACAGTTTGATTAAATCATGTGACAGCAATGCTCTGTGTTATATACTGATCTTCCTGACTGGTGGAGGTCTCCCTGTGTGAATGATACATGTACTTGTGAATTTTTCTAAAGATGACACTTTTCATTGAAACATGTACATGCAACAGCTATGATTGGAAATATTATGTGGACCATTGTCCCTTGTAAGACGACAGTGTTAAAACGGCACTGTCTGGGAGCAGGACTATTGTCCTGCCAGAGCGACAGTCTGGGAAACGACACTTCATAAGATATATATATTTTCTACAGCGACACTATGAAAACAACACTTTCATTGAATTAAATATTGTAAGTATGGTTGAAAATATTACCAGGTCTATTCTCGCTTCCAAGACGACAGTGTTAAAACGACATATATGAGGGAGCAGGAATATTCTCCTGCCAGAGCGACAGTCTGGGAAACGACACTTCATAAGATATGTATATTTTCTACAGCGACACACTAAAAACGACACTTTCACGGAATTATATACTGTAAGCATGGTTGAAAATATTACCAGGGGCATTGTCACTTGTATGACGACAGTGTTAAAACGACACTTCATAAGATATGTATATTTTCTACAGCGACACACTAAAACGACACTTTCATTGAATTATATATTGTAAGCATGGTTGAAAATATTACCAGGGGCATTTGTCACTTGTATGACGACAGTGTTAAAACGACACTTCATAAGATATGTATATTTTCTACAGCGACATTCTGAAAACGACACTTTGATTAAATCATGTGACAGCAATGGTCTGTGTTATTATATACAGTTGATCAAACTTTCTACAGCGACACTGTAAAAACGACAGTTTCATTGAACTGTTAAAAGTGAGGGTTGGGAATGTTACCAGGTCTATTCTCACTTCCAAGACGACAGTGTTAAAAACGACACTTCATAAGATATGTATATTTTCTACAGCGACACTCTGAAAACGACAGTTTGATTAAATCATGTGACAGCAATGTTTAGTGTTGTTATATACCGATCTTCCTGATTGGTGGAGGTCTCCCTGTGGGAAATCATGCATGTACTTGTATATGAATTTTTCTAAAGAAGACACTTTTCATTGAAACATGTACATGTAACAGCTATTGTTGAAAATATTATGCGGACCATTTTTTCTTGTAAGACGACAGTGTTAAAACGACACATGTGGGGGAGCAAGACTATTCTCCTGCCAGGGCGTCAGTCTGTCAAACTATTTGCCCTCCCTAACCCTGCTTTGACACTCTACTTCACGTACATTCCTCCCTAACACCACTTTGACACTCCACTTCAAGTACATTTGTCCCCAACTCCGCTTTGACACTCGAATTCACATACATACCTCCCTAACCCCGACTAGACAAACTAGAGACTTTGGTGGAGAAATATATTTTTTATAGCTGAAACGAACCTTGATAGTATGAAAGTTACCTAACCCGAAGTCCTAAACCCGCTTTGACACTCGACTTCACCTACATCTGTCCCTAACACCGCTTTGACATTCAACTTCCCATACATTCATCCCTAACATGACTTTGACAGTCAACTTCATATACATTCCTCCCTAACACCGCTTTGACACTCGAATTCACATACATTCCTCCCTAAACTACAGAGTTCGGTGGAGAAATAAGTTTTTTATAGCTGAAACGAACCTGAACTTGATAGTATGAAAGTTACCTAACCCTAAGTCCTAAACCCGCTTTGACACTCGACTTCATGTACAGTCCTCCCTAACACCACTTTGACACTCGGCTATTCGTACATTCCTCCCTAACACCACTTTGACACTCGTCTTCACATACAAGCCTCCCTAACCCTGCTTTGACACTCGACTTCACGTACATTCCTCCCTAACACCACTTTGACACTCAACTTCAAGTACATTTGTCCCTAACTCCGCTTTGACACTCGAATTCACATACATTCCTCCCTACCGACTAGAGAAACTACACTTTGGTGGAGAAATAATTTTTTTTATAGCTGAAACGAACCTGAACTGATAGTATGAAAGTTACCTAACCCCAAGTCCTAAACCCGCATTGACACTCGACTTCAGGTACAATCCTCCCTAACACTGCTTTGACACTCGACTTCACATACATCTGTCCCTAACACCGCTTTCACACTCAACTTCCCATACGTTCATCCCTAACACGACTTTGACAGTCAACTTCATATACATTCCTCCCTAACACCGCTTCGACACTCGAATTCACATACATTCCTCCCTAACCCCGATTTGACAAACTACAGAGTTCGGTGGAGAAATAAGTTTTTTATAGCTGAAACGAACCTGAACTTGATAGTATGAAAGTTACCTAACCCTAAGTCCTAAACCCGCTTTGACACTCGACTTCACGTACAGTCCTCCCTAACACCGCTTTGACACTCGGCTACACGTACATTCCAATCCTAACACCGCTTTGACACTCGTCTTGACATACAAGCCTCTCTAACCCTGCTTTGACACTCGACTTCACGAACATTCCTCCCTAACACCGCTTTGACACTCAACTTCAGATACATTTGTCCCCAACACTGCTTTGACACTCAAGTTCATGTATATTCCTCCCTAACCCCGATTTGACAAACTACAGACTTTGGTGGAGATATAATTTTTTTCATAGCTGAAACGAACCTGAACTTGATAGTTATGAAAGTTACCTAACCCTAAGTCCTAAACCCGCTTTGACACTCGACTTCACGTACAGTCCTCCCTAACACCGCTTTGACACTCGGCTACACGTACAACCCTGCTTTGACACTCGACTTCACGAACATTCCTCCCTAACACCGCTTTGACACTCAACTTCAGATACATTTGTCCCTAACACCGCTTTGACACTCAAATTCATGTATATTCCTCCCTAACCCCGATTTGACAAACTACAGACTTTGGTGGAGATATAATTTTTTTCATAGCTGAAACGAACCTGAACTTGATAGTTATGAAAGTTACCTAACCGTAAGTCCTAAACCCGCTTTGACACTCGACTTCAGGTACAGTCCTCCCTAACACCGCTTTGACTCTAGGCTACACGTACATTCCTCCCCAACACTGCTTTGACACTCGTCTTCACGTACATTCCTCCCTAACACCGCTTTGACACTCGACTTCACGTACATTTGTCCCTAACACCGCTTTCACACTCAACTTCCCATACATTCATCCCTAACACGACTTTGACAGTCAACTTCATATACATTCCTCCCTAACACCGCTTTGACACTCGGCCACACGTACATTCCTCCCTAACACCGCTTTGACACTCGTCTTCACATACAACCCTCCCTAACCCTGCTTTGATACTCGACTTCACGTACATTCCTCCATAACACCGCTTTGACACTCAACTTCACGTACATTTGTCCCTAACACCGCTTTGACACTCGAATTCATGTATATTCCTCCCTAATCCCGATTTGAGAAATAATTTTTTTCATAGCTGAAACAAACCTGAACTTGATAGTTATGAAAGTTACCTAACCCTAAGTCCTTAACCCGCTTTGACACTCGACTTCACGTACAGTCCTCCCTAACACCGCTTTGACACTCGGCTACACGTACATTCCTCCCTAACACCGATTTGACATTCGTCTTCACATACAACCCTCCCTAACCCTGCTTTGACACTCGACTTCACGTACATTCCTCCCTAACACCACTTTGACACTCAACTTCACGTACATTCCTTCCTAACTCCGCTTTGACTCTTGACTTCACGTACCTTTCTCAACATGATAGTTACGAAACGTACCTAACCCGAAGTGTCATCCTGATTCCTCCCTAACCCCACTTTGACAGCGGACTTCACATACATTCCTCCCTAACACTGCTTTGACACTCGACTTGATGTACATTGACTTGATGTACATTCACTGGGTGAAATGTGCCAGTTTCCGAATTCGGAAACAGGGTGGAAACAACCGGATTCCATCCAGTTTCCGCTCAGTTTCCGCATAGTTTCCAAATTGTAAACTGGACAGATACAAGATGGAAACTGCACGGAAACAATGGAGCACCCCAAGCGGAAACTGAGCGGAACCCAGGATTCCGGAGGTGCGGAATAGTGAACGTGTTACACTTTCCAAGCTGTTTCCGCCAAGATTCCGCAGCGGAAATTATGCGGAATCTGGGCCGGAAACAGGATTGAAACCGGTTGGAAACTGTAACACTCTGCTGGTTTCCGCACTGGAAACAGCGCGGAAACTGGCTGGAAATATGAAAAATCCAAATACAGCTGTGCGGAAAATAAGCGGAAACAGGTTGGAAACAGACCGTCCTTAAAAGGTTTCCAACCAGTTTCCGCCTACTTTCCGACTAAGTTTCCAAATTGTAAACTGGACAGAAACAAGACAGAAACTGGGCGGAAACCATGGAGCATGCCAAGCGGAAACTGAACGGAACCCAGGATTCCGGAGGTGCGGAATAGTGGACGTGTTACAGTTTCCAAGCTGTTTCCGCCAAGATTCCGCAGCGGAAATTATGCGGAATCTGGGCCGGAAACAGGATTGAAACCGGTTGGAAACTGTAACACTCTGCTGGTTTCCGCACTGGAAACAGCGCGGAAACTGGCTGGAAATATGAAAAATCCAAATACAGCTGTGCGGAAAATAAGCGGAAACAGGTTGGAAACAGACCGTCCTTAAAAGGTTTCCAACCAGTTTCCGCCTACTTTCCGACTAAGTTTCCAAATTGTAAACTGGACAGAAACAAGACAGAAACTGGGCGGAAACCATGAAGCAAGCCAAGCGGAAACTGAGCGGAACCCAGGATTCCGGAGGTGCGGAATAGTGGACGAGTTACAGTTCCCAAGCTGTTTCCGCCAAGATTCCGCAGCGGAAATTATGTGGAAAGTGGGCCGGAAACAGGATTGAAACTGGCTGAAAACTGTAACACTCTCTTGGTTTCCGCAATAGAAACAGAGCGGGTTTCTATCCAGTTTCCGTGCCCTTTTCTGCATAAAAAATTAACTGGATTACAGGCGGAAATGGAGTGGAAAGTAACGGAAGATTATTATATTCAACTTATGTTAGTTTATACAAAAGAAAAGTCAGTGGTAAAATGTTCAATATATATTTACATTCAGATTGGTATACAGTTCTTTGATCCTGAAATATCAGTGCATTGGAGAATAAGATGTCAAACCAACAAGTTAACAATGGATGATTCTGGCGCCATTCTACTCTAACATGTAAACACATTAAACCAAATACTTTAATAAAACAGTCCATGAACAAGTGTAATTTTCAGTCCATCAAACGCAACATGGATGTAACATGAAACGGTGGTACCCTTAAGCTTTGTTGCCACAGTTTACATGTAGGACATACATGTATCAAGAACAAACTTCCTGAAGGCAGGGTAAATAGTAGACGCACAAGATCTGGGTGACAGACCTATCTCATTACACAGCTGATCAGAAAGATTTTTTTAGTTACTAAGATTGCTACAGTATTACTGGTGTTGCACTGTAGCAAAGAATTGCAGGTAAACCACTGTAATTGTATACATAACTGCAATTCAATATACACAATCCATCTCTGTTCGTAGGTTATTCCAGTTTCATATTTCTACAACCTCGCCACCAGGGGTCACTTCCGTCGCAGAAAAAATGGTCGCACTTCATCTGACCCCTGGTAACACGGTCGTTCGATTTGCCAAGATTCTTGGTCCCGTGATCCTTTGCGAAATGTCAAACAACAACAACACCGACATAACGTCATAATTGAAAATTAATCGCAACAATACAAACAGACGACGTCACATCTCAAACGCGTCCCTAAGACCTGTGTGACGTCGGGTCACATGCAGGATCTCCACAGATACGTCTACGTTATGTTCCATGTTCTATGCGTTCGTGCATTATCCAATGGGAAGCTGTAATGCTGACCGTGCAACCAGAGTCTGTAGGGAGAACAGGACCGGATGACTCTGGATTCGAGATTGATATTTCTAGTGGTCCTTTCACTTTGTAATATTTTCCCGTGTTCACTGAAGTCCAAGTAATCATTTTCACTTCACTTGGAGCAACTGGCACCTGCAGGATAACATCTTTATAGCGCCTCTCTTCGCTTATTGGTCTATCAGGGTAAACAGATGTCAGGATCACCAAGGGAATGTTACTTGCTCGTCTTATTCTGTACTTCTCAACAACATTCTGTAAAAATCAAAAGTTTTATTAAGGTTAGTCAGAGTGAAAACTAAATCGAAATGGTCTATAAGGCCAGGCTATGCAATACTGGTAATTCATGAGGAAGTGGATGGGAAAGTTGATATCACATATTCTTGCTGTCAGGCCTAGGCTTCTAATAAAGCTCTGCAAATGACAAGATATATCCAGAACTCATATCGGTAACTAACTAAGCCAGTGTATCGATCCTAACAGATCGATCGATACACTGGCCCGCGAGGATGTGTATCAATGGACACAAAAAACATCATGATTTTTAACAATTTCATGATTTTGTGACCTACATTTTGGTATGTGACACATCGTGTCCCCCTCATGTATCTACTGACACAAAAAACAGTTATTTTTAATAATTTCCTGATTTTGGGGTCAGTGACCTATGACCTTCGACCTTGACCTTGACTCATAATTGAAAATTAATCGCAACAATACAAACAGACGACGTCATTTCTCAAACGTGTCCCTAAGACCTGTGTGACGTCGGGTCACATGCAGGATCTCCACAGATACGTCTACGTTATGTTCCACGTTCTATGCGTTCGTGCATTATCCATTGGGAAGCTGTAATGCTGACCGTGCAACCAGAGTCTGTAGGGAGAACAGGACCGAATGACTCTGGATTCGAGATTGATATTTCTAGTGGTCCTTTCACTTTGTAATATTTTCCCGTGTTCACTGAAGTCCAAGTAATCATTTTCACTTCACTTGGAGCACTGACCTTTGACCTCTGACCTCGACCTACATTTTGTATGCAACATATCGTCCCCCCTAATCCACTCACCAAAAATTAGAACTGTAGACAGAAAAATGTCAATGATCAATGATTTCCTGATTTTAGGCAACAGTGACCTTTGACATCTGACCTCGACCTCAATTTTGGTACGTGACACATCGTCTCCAACTAGCGTATCCACTCACAAAAAATTGCAACTGTGGATAGAAAATGTTCACAGATATAGACCGGACACGAACATTTCAGTGATTTCCTGTTTTATATGCCAGTGACCTTTTGCAAAGGAAAAGAGTCATCCTGTGTTTTTTTCTCATTGAAAGGACACCTGACTGGGTATCATTCGTCTGATTTCTGCTAGTGTTTTCTTTTCTATTAAAGACGCAAAAATAGAGATGTCCAATACAAATGTTTAGCAGGTTTTGAATTTACATATAAATGTTACTTGCCATGCTTGTAGCATCAGTCTGTCAGTAATACCTGGCTGAAAAACACTCCATGGATGTACCACCTCTTCATTTCTCCACCACATTCCTAAAATACGAAATGAAAAATGGAATATACGTTCATGTATGTTGTGCAGATAATCTACCACATATAAACATGGCAAGCCTGAGAGTGATCATCTGACATGATCTCCAATCATCAATGGCAACTGTATGCGACGACCAATATCAACAGTATAGGAAATGAATACCAACAACACTCTGTCAGCAGTGTTTATAAGCTGTGTTGTGTTCCTGGAATCCTAGCCTGCTTTACAAACTGCTCAAAACTTTATACATGACCATGGGCCTATTCCACACTGGTAAATTTCAACTTTCTTTTCAATAAATAATTAAACCAGAAAGATTAAGAAAATGAAAAAAAAAATACTCATCAATATCGGTTTACCCAGTGATGTTAACGGATGCATGAGCTGTAATGGCACTGCTGCACCAGTGAAACATGGAACAGTTCCTGGAGCCGACTAGGATCATCTGAAATTAACATTACACATGTGTCACATACATTTTACTTTCACTACACGAGGCCAAATTATGCAGGAGGCAAGCTACATACCGGTATTAAAAATATATTCTGACAAGATCAGAGATTATGGAATAATTCTAAAGTCTAAAGAATAATTTACTATTTGCATATATTGCATACATCATATCTTTTAGATATTCCAGCCCAAAGTCTTTGACAATAATATCCCATTTGGGATACAAGGAGATCTCCCATTTGGGATACACATAAGTATCTTTAGCTATAATATCAAAATACGAAGCTGCGCATCTGAAAACCCCTCGGCTCTGGGCGCCAGCCATTCATAATGTATTCAATTTGAAGCAAGACTTCAGGAACACCAAGCAGTCAAGTGACAAATATACACATTATGAAAAATGTTGCCATTAGAAATGGCCTTGAATGTTTCCGTCCAATCAGAGAAACCGGTATTCATTACATAAGTCTATACCAAATTTACATCGAGCATTTGAAAATTATCAGAGATAGAGATCATTAATGATTTCGCATGAATTAAAGATGGCCGCCCATCCTTCCCACCACTCAGAGAAACTGATGTGGTTATTCATTGCAAGTCTCTTGCTACATGGATGCTGTATACCAAGTTTCATATAGAACACTGAAATGGTATCAAAGATATACATCATTAAAGATTTTGCATAAATTAAAGATGGCCACCAAGGTTTCTGCCCAATCAGAAAAACCATAACTGTCTGTTGATGCATCGATGATGTATACCAAATTTTACATCGAGCATTTGAAAATTATCAGAGATAGAGATCATTAATGATTTCGCTTGAATTAAAGATGGCCGCCCATCCTTCCCACCACTCAGAGAAACTGATGTGGTTATTCATTGCAAGTCTCTTGATACATGGATGCTGTATACCAAGTTTCATATAGAACACTGAAATGGTATCAAAGATATACATCATTAAAGATTTTGCATAAATTAAAGATGGCCACCAAGATTTCCGCCCAATCAGAAACGCCAGAACTGTCATTTATCGTAAGTCTATTGATGCATCGATGATATATACCAAATTTTACATCGAGCACTCAAACGGTATCAGAGATCATTAATGATTTTGCATAAATTAAAGATGGCTGCCCATCCTTCCCGCCACTCAGAGGAACTGATGTGGTTATACATTGCAGATTTCTTGATACATCGATTCTGTATACCACGTTTCGTATAGAACACTTGATTGGTATCAGAGATATATATCATTAAAGATTTTGCATAAATTAAAGATGGCCGCCAAGGTTTTCACCGAATCAGGGAAACTGGTTTGGTCATTCCTTTGAAGTTTCTTGATGCATCGATGATCTATACCAAGTTTCACACTGAACAGAGAAATGGTACCTAAGATGAACAAGATTAATGATTTCGCATAAATTAAATATGGCCGCCAAAGTCTCCAACCAATCAGGTCCAGATTCAATAGGGTTCTGGGTCATGAGCATATGGATGTGCAGTGCAAATTTTGTGTGCCTAGCATAAGTCGTTCTAAAGATATCTTGGTAACAAGAAAGCTGTGATGGTTTCGCATAAATTAAAGATGGCCGCCAAAGTTTCCAACCAATCAGGTCCAGATTCAATTGGGGTTTGGGTCACGAGCATACGGATATGCACTGCAAGTATGGTGTGCCTAGGGTAAGTCGTTCTAAAGATATCTTGGTAACGAGAAAGGTGTGACGGACAGACGGACAGGCGGACGGACGTACATGACGATGACAATACCCTTCAGCCAAATTTTGGCCGAGGGGTAATAAACTGATGTTCACTCATGATCGGTAAATTTGCAAAACCAAGGGTATATAAGGCCTGCTAGTTTCACCATGAAATGTATTTTGTGTGGCAAATGTTGATGGGAGTTGATGTTTGGTTGTGGAAAAGAAATCCAAGATGACAGGCATCTTGGATTTCAATGAATGCTCAGTGAAATCAATACCAACTGCTGTCTCGCTGGTGTAAAGTCAGTCCCCAAGTTTCAAAACGCTCGGTTGAATTGTTATCACAGCATGGGTGGCATGGACAGAAGGATGGAAATTAGCTACATCACACTGTAGCTTCTAATATGACACAGTTTGATGAACAAGATCGTCACATACGAAAAAGAAATAGGCAGCCATTTGTAAAATAGTCCCAATCCGTACTGCTGTGGGGGTCGAGACCCGGCCGTGATCTCTTCCCAAGGTCAAATTGGTCTTGACTGTTTTCCACCTTCGTTCCAACAAATAATCACATGCCGTTTGTACGGACAGAAAGTTTTGTGACATTTGTTATATTTAGCTTGTAATTTTATTCCAGTTAAACTCGATAACATGCCTTGCCAGGGGACTATATTTTCGATGGCTGATCACTGCTTCAAGGCGAGATAGACAGAGACATATCATTACTGTGAGGAGTTTTGCATTGGAATGTTATGGGTCATGTCAGTGCAACACCAAACCGTGGGACAATTCAATTCAATTTATTGTACTAGAAACAAGCCCATTTAGGACAGAGTACAATCACTAGAACAATCACATCAATCAATAAAACAGAGGGAGGGGCCAATACATACCAATAGTGGGCCACGTACAAGTTGCAGACTGGATGAAGAGTCCTTATTTATATCGTGTTAATTATCAAGAAGGCTAGACTGGATGAGTCTCTATTTCATATGTACTATTATTAATAATAAAATGATCTTTAATAAATAGAATGAGAAAAAAAATGAAAAAAAAAATGAAAAAAATATTTTTAAAATAGAGACTGGACGATTTGATGGGTTTCGTCGTGTAAAGATTCCATCTGGAGGCGTGGTTAGTCTGAACGATTGACATGTGTTTACCTTCGGTCGCAATATTTGTATCAATTTCATTCTAACGGCATATTGTGACGTCTCGGCAATAACGTCATTCCCATTGTTGAGGTCATGGTAGTAACGTCATTCTCATTGTTGACGTCACATGAACGCATTGCTTCCAGCGTGCGTATATGAACGAACCAATCAAATCCTTTGAGTTGGGGGCGGGGTCAGAATACAGAGTTTTCATTGGTGACAAAAAATGCACAGTATATTGTGCATTTTTTCTTGTAAAGTTAGCTCCCTTGTGACGTTCCGTCCAGTCCCTGTTTCAAGCATTTCCTAATAGGCAGAGTTACTTCCTCTTGTTTCCCGTTTAAAATAAATTATGAAACAGGGGCTGGATCCAGTCTACAAGAAGGCATGATACATGTACTTTACTGTTTCACTATATTCTTTACTATATTGGATCGCGTGCCCATGTTTGTAAATTAATTACCAGGGGCGTTAATTTAATGTTACGCTAAGACAGCCACCTGAACATACATAGTCAGTTTCTTAGTTGGAAACAATCGTGTACAAATGTTTTTATAGTATATAATTTTTTCTTATTCCCAGCAGTGGTCCAAATTCAACAAAAATGTGTACCGGTATTTTATTCTAGTATCAACAAAAGTGGATGAAGTTTCATCCACTTCTGGTATCGAGGTTGGGATATATATGAGAATTTTTGGTACCGATATTTCATGGAAGAAATTCGATTATTGCAAGTTTCGTTTTAGGGTTCACGTTGGAATAAAATGAAAGTTTAAAATTAATTAAAATGCATAGAAAATATAAATAAAATTGCCAAATTTTTAAAACCCCCGCCCATTAATTTCAGAAGACTCCCAAACTACAACAACGAATGTTATTCGCATATAGGCCTATAGGGCGCTCCAAATTTATCAGCCACGTACACAATTATTCTTGAAAAATTGCAACTATTTTAAATATATTCATGGGGAATTGCAAATTGTCAGACATCTGAGACTGGCACAATATATAGGCAAGTGTGTGGGTGGGGCTGGGGTGTGTTAAATTGGGGGGAGGGGGGAATATGGACGAAGATTTACCTCTATTTATATGGATTCATCCCAGGTATCTCGTGTCACCATTTATTTATGTAATGTCATTTGACAGGGTATGAACAAATAGAAAAAAATCAAACTTCTTCTAACCTTACGGTAACGGAATCTATACACTGCATAACATGGCCTGTTTCCGGTTTTGCGATGTTATAATCTTGTTGATTGGTTGAATACAATAGATGAGCCAATCAGAAGCGTCGTACATTGGGACGGGGCTTCCGGTTTTAGTTGCGACAGAATGACCAGCTGCCTGTGGAATGACTGTACGGGGTTGAGGGGAAATTTTCGAAATGAAACGTTGACAACTGAGTTTGAGCGAACCCTTCAAACGAAATAAAAGATGATCTTTTCACGGGGATGGCGATGCTGTCAGTACAGTGCCGCCGAATATTAATGACAGCGACTCAAAATGTGACTATGTCGAACATTTTGATGCAGTGCCAGTTACAACAACAACGACAATGGGGTCGTCAAATTCACCCGTTAAAGCCAATGACGGCATATTAAGTGACAATTAATTCTCAACACTATAAATGAACCTATTTTTGCAATTATCCTGATACAATTTTGAGCATAAAGATACCCCCCCCAAAAAAAAGATTTTATGTAGATTTGGCATGATGTTCAGATTTCAGAACAGTTTAGGCCAAGTCAAATTTCTTCACACAGCATAAGCCTATTTGTTTAGCTTCCACTTCAAAATCTACCAAGTTCTTACTTAATGTTGATTTTTCTTAATCCACCTGTTTGATATTGTTATGTAAGCTTAATAGAAATTTGGCTTCATGGGCTACATGGGGGGTGACTGGGCATGCTGGGATGGGGTAGCTTAATTGCTGAATGCTACATAAAAATACCCTGTGCTAGGGATTTTCATCCCAAAATGGCTCAGATTGCACCACAGAGCATGTGGGGTTTCTGGCAGCCCCCAGGCCCCCGGCCTAATTTTTAAACGCCTCGCTGCACTCGGCAGTTAACAACCACATACACCTGTTTAGATATGATTGTACAGGTGTTCCCAAAGAAATGGAGAACCCGGAGTGGAAACTGACATCAGTTTCTAGCCAGATTCCGCTGGAGCGTAATCTGGGCGGAAACCGGTTGGAAATTTCATTACCAGTTTTCAGTCCATTTCCGCTGGATTGCAAACAGAACGGAAACTGACATCAGTTTCTGACCAGTGTCCACTGTAGCGGAAATTTAAGGACAGCTTTCCGTCCAGTCTCCGTGCACCGGAATCTTAGCGGAAACCTATGTCCTTTTCCGACCTGTTTCTGCGCAACCGGAAACAGGCTAGAAACTTAATAGCAGTTTCCGGTCCATTTCCGCTGGATTTGAAACAGAGCGGAAACTCACGTTGGTATCTGAGCCGTTTCACAAGCAGGTTGGAAACTTCAATACCAGTTTCCAGTCCATTTCTGCTGCATTGGAAACAGAGCGGAAACTGACATCAGTTTCTGACCAGTTTCCGCTGGAGCGGAATCTGGGCGGAAATTTAACAACAGGTTTTTGTCCAGTTTCCATGTACCGGAATCTTGGCGGAAACCTAGGTCGGTTTCCGATCTGTTTCTGCTCAAGCGGAAACCGACTGGAAAGTTGAATAGCAGTTTCCAGTCTATTTCCGCTGGATTGGAAACATGGGGGAAACTCGCGTTGGTTTCCAAGCTGTTTCTGCTCGAGCGGAAACAGGCCGGAAACTCCAGCACCAGTTTACAGTCCATTTCCGATGCATTTGAAACAGAGCG
The DNA here is from genome assembly GCA_036873755.1 of Hanleya hanleyi. NCBI lineage: Eukaryota > Metazoa > Mollusca > Polyplacophora > Lepidopleurida > Hanleyidae > Hanleya > Hanleya hanleyi. Next base: position 14,802 of record JAVTVY010036436.1, read on the forward strand.
GAAACTAACATCAGTTTCCCACCCGTTTCCGCTGAAGCGTAATCTGGGCGGAAATTTAACAACAGGTTTCTGTCCAGTTTCCGTGCACCGGATTCTTGGCGGAAACCAAAACACCTGTTTCCACTGGTTTCCGCATTGCGGAAACAGGCTGGAAATGGGGTGTTACAGTTTCCAACTGGTTTCCGCCAAGAATCCGCATTTTTGGAAACCAGTACATTTCACCCAGTGATAGTTTACCAGTTACTGTGCTGATGTGAATCTGTGACACACCAACACACTCCGTGGCACCCTTACCAAAAAATCCTATAGGATTGTCCTATAGGATTTTGCCTATAGGACAGTCCTATAGGATTGTCCTATAGGACAGTCCTATAGGATCTTATAGGACAGTCCTATAGGATCTTACGGGACAGTCCTATAGGATCTAATAGGGCAGTCCTATAGGACAGTCCTATAGGATCTAATAGGACAGTCCTATAGGACAGTCCTATAGGACTGTCCTATAGGCAAAATCTTATGGGATCCTGTAGGACATTTTCCCACAGCAATCCCATAGGACTGTCCTATTGGACCCTATAGGACTGCCCTATTGAATCCTATAGGACTGTCCTGTAGCATGATTTATGAAGTTCAGCAATATTCCATAGCTATTTTCAGGGTACTCTTCTGAAAATGGGGTGAACCTTTAAATGTGGAGTTCAGTAAATAAAATGGATCAGGTCAACTCGCTTCTGGTCCCTGGTATCGCTGAAGTCATGGCACATACACAGCATCCTGAAGTTTTTAAAGAAATAACCTCTTACAGCAACTACATGGAACAGCAGTGATTGCTCTCTAAACAGTACTGATCAAATAATTACTGTGTACTGGACAGAAACCGATCAGTAATGTTCAGATAATGTTCAGGTACTATTACGTAATATGTAAGACATGTTACCCATGAAGACATTTAACAGAAGCCAATCCATGCACACGGACATTTTATTGTATACAAAATAACGCAGGATACACATACATATAGAGGGTACATATTAGAATGACATAATATCAGTGTGCCATGTTGTCACTGGGGAATGATGTGGGGAGCCTCTTTGTGCTTCTCCTTCCATCTGTAGCACTTCTGTTCGCCATTAAGTTTGGCCTTCATAGAATCCTGTATATCTTATCCTTGCCAGGAAACTTCTTTTGGTAGTACTTTAGCGAAAGGGGTGAAAGAAAATATTTAATTAGCACATCATTAAAAAGACATTTAGAAGTAGGGCTGCAATGCAGAAAAGAAATGCATTAAACTTGCCAAAGGCTTGGAACCCCAATTTATATACTCAGTCAAATAGGCAGCTGCAAGTTTGTCGGTAACCAAGTTTAATACTTGGGCAATTTTACTTTGATTGGCTCCTTATTTAAGTATTACAACATTTTACTATAGCGGGGTAATTTAATTTGAATACCTGGCTTATGGGATGCTAAGCGCTCAAAATGTTTTTGTCACAATACATACAACTGATAAAAGATCCGAGATATTTTCAAAGACAAGAACAATCACCTTGTATAGCAGTTGTCTTGATTCAATGAGTGGTTTTACGTCTGCATCAGGTCCAGTATTTGACTCCACACCAGTCAGCGTGTGTGTAGCCATCTCAGCTCTTGTGAATAAAGCTGACATTAGATCCATGGCCATCTTTCGGGGATCACTCCGGATAATGTTCTGTACTCGTCTTGGCAGATGTACATTACCAGACACCACCGCCTGAAAGATGATAAAATAACTGTTGTAATATTCTGCGTGAATATAAATAGCATCAACTTGTTCAATAGGCTACCAAAATGATCAGTCAGCTTTAGAAGACCCTTTAAGTATTTAAACTCACTATAAAATTGTTCTTCGGGTATCACTGTTTTAAACATATTGTACTATGTAAGGATATCCCAATTTAACTTTCTCTGTATATATCATTATATTCCTATGGATATGGAATAGGTCTTTGGATTATGGACGCGGATATTCTTTAATGGACGATGACTGAATTATGAATGACGGACTAGACGCTTGTATTGGGCTAAGAGTTTGTAATGGAGTATAGATAAAGCCTTTTATTATTATGAACGATAAAAAAACATGACTTGCAAGGTCAACATCTAACTCGGTGGTATGCT
>JAVTVY010036437.1:0-16967 GCA_036873755.1 Hanleya hanleyi
AATGATTATTAACCCAAGTAAAACTAAAGCAATGTTAATAGGGTCATCCCAAAAGTTAAAGCAATGTGGTATGGAATCTTTCAATGTCACAATCAATGGCACCCTTATTGAAAGAGTTGACCATCAAAAATTGCTTAGTTTACATTTAGATAAAACTCTGTCTTGGCAATCTCATGTGGATCATATTTGTACTACTGTTTCAAGATTACTGTCTGTCCTGAGGAAGCATAACGACTTTTATTCTACAATGGATACATATTCTCCCATATTATCAGTATCTGGGGTAATTGTTCAAACCAACTACTGAACATGATACATAAACTGCAAAAGACTGCAACACGTTTGATCTTAGACAAAACAAAACATACTCCTTCTGCTCAACTTTTTAACATGCTACAGTGGCAAACAGTATTTAATTTGATTAAACTCAATAAAGGTGTTACTGCATACAAATCACTCAATGTGTATTACAGCGCGTCGTGGCAGCCGAATGGTTAGTGTCTGACTCTGATCCGGAGTGCTACAGCTGGCGTGAGTTCGCCCCTCGCAAGTGACCGCTTACATATATACTCGCCTATTCACAAGGCGCTGGACTGATTCGGTGTCCAGGGTAATATGGACTGATGGTGGAACTAGTTATAGGTCACTTACAAAAAAAATTAACTCACCAGCTTACTGCATTTCAGTGTTCTGTTTATCTTATGAAAAGAAGAGAATTGCTCATCACAACACACAGACATGACAGAGAAACAGGACTATCACCAAATGATTACATGTATAGTCTTTTCCCATCAATTATGCATTTGCAATGAACAGAGGGAGGGTGAATTAACAATCAGCAGGAATGGATCTCTTACAAACCTTCCCGAACCACGTAGTTTCTCTATTATACATGTACCTATTTTGCTCCTGACATTGTACTAGGGTGAGGATTTTAGTTTATTTTTTGTATAGTATCTCCCTCATCGAATTGCACTTGAAAACATCCACCCTAAATGAAACTACTACTAGCAGGTCTCTTGAGCAGGACAAACAGCTGGTGAATGAGCAAACTATATCCCGACCAAACCCTATTAAAATTTATGTGAACAAATGAGATTTGTTCCAAGAGATTTGTTCTGAATAGCTGGGAGAAATATTTGAATGTTTTCAGAAATTTTAATAATGATGAAAATATGATGAATATACTTGAATATCATAATCAAAACTGTTCAAGAAATAATCATCCCTCCAACAGTTTCACCACTTTACAAGGAAATTAGCAGTTCTTAATCTTTCTATAGCAGTCATAATTCTTCAAATTACTCCACCTTATGTAAGAAGGCATACTTGTCAGCTGATTTAGTGTCCTATAGAAGGGGAAATCAAATTACATGTACATGTAATAGTATTCTTCAGTAAATTAGATTTCTTATTTATAAGAATAGACAGCAACAGTTCTTCCAATTATTCCATTATGAAGGAGGTATCTTTTCAGCTGTTTGAATTTATTGTGATACATGTAGGAGGATTGCTTAATCGCAATTAAAACATTGAGAATTTCCCAGGAAGCAATTGTACACATAACCTTTCAGGATTGAACCTACATGCAATTTCACTGTATATTTTGACTTGGATCAAGGCCATGTCTCCACAGGATTCTACCATATTACCAGATGTATGTAGTATACATTGTGTAAGTTCACAAGATCTAGCTAGAATCCCCTGAGCTATACATGTATTGTGAGAAGACAGCATTGACCACCACCTTCCTGCTTATAACACATGATGTGACATGGCAGGTCACTATTGTTGATGTGCCATCTTCTTGCTGATATCGACTGATCTCGTTGTTTGTTATGTTGTCAGTCAAATACTCCACCTTTTGAAATGTACACACAGATCACCCATGACACCACACGAATCTCGTGAAGTGGGCCTTTATTGTTTATCTTTCGTACACTTCCAGTTTATGAACTTCTGGTATTGTAGAAACACTATTGGTAATATTGTAGAAATAAATGAAACAATATGCGAAGGTCATTCAGCTTATGACCATGCACATTTATGGTGCGGCATTTAGAAAGGCAAAATCCTACACCATATACAGTGAGAACAGCAATAGATAGTGTATTCAACCTTCAAGTCTTTATTGTGTAGGTATGATCTTGTTAGTTGATATTATTTTCAAGATAAATGTTTCTGATACCATTTGACAAGGGGAACCCCTCATCCTCAGGAATATATGTAGCCATGCTGTTGTGTTTTCAGTTACTGATGATGCAGTGAATCAATGCAAGGGCATATGAATCATCTCTCTGAATATATGAACTGTAACAGATAGGCACATCTATTAATGCCCAAGCCTTGGAATTATTGGATATGCATATAGTGACATAGTCTTGCCAATTGCCTAATGGAGATCAGGTTTGCAGTTATCAATTTATCAATTCTGTATGATTTTAGGGTATTCATAAGGATGTGGTGTCTTATTCCATGCTCCCCCTCCCTCTATTCAGTTGTAGCTTTACCCACACAAGCTTGATTCAGTGTTGTGAATCAACTGTTAAAACTGGATTGGAGTGATAGTCATGTGATTGGGCTAGGGCTACCTAAAAATCGAGCAAGATCGATTTCCCGTTAAGTACATTAGGATCCATCAATTAATCCTCTGTTCGAATCCAGTCAAATCTTGATAGAGATCTGTTGGATTGAGGAGTAGACCCTTGCAGATGTCAATTAATCGAAAAGGTTTCTGTTAACATTATTTCAAAATCAGAAAGATACCCAATTTTAGTAAAATGGCAAAAACTGAAATCACTTGTATTTTTTTGAGGAAAAATTAAACTGTTGGTTATTCTCTGCCCCAGGCACTGGCTTATCAACAATAACTGACTGAATGCAGACTAATAATCCTGCGCATATGGAGTCTGAGATGGTTCAATTTCAAGTTTTACCACTGTGCATTCTCACAGAACTTCGACATATATTGCCATGCAAACCCTATCACTCTCGTTCTTGGCTCAGCTGAGATTACAGTGTAGTACTGCCAGGACCAACAATGAACTGGCAGTTAACATGCATTAGAATTCTCGATCACGATCTGCGGGCAGTTTCGACATACCCATCCACAGATGGGCCCTTCTGTAGGAGGCTGGTAACCTCCACCATGTATCTGTTGTGCCATGTCAATTATATAATTGTCTGTTTTATTTTTTAGTTTAATGACAAGCAACCTCACTGAATCACAAAGAGCCTCATTTTCAGTATCCGGATAGGGATTATCAGGGAACCTGTTAAGATGGGGTAGGGGAAAGGGTTGCAGGGTGTGCTCTGCATGACCAGTGCCCACTGTATTATTATGGAGTGCCTGAACTTATACATCCATCATTCTGCAGTCATGAGAAGATCCGGTCACAAAATTGATTGGATAATGTCACTAGGGATATCGCGATGTATGCATCATCTTGTTGTGTTGTAGGTATCGATTCAATATTAAAGATTTAATCAGCCTCAAAATCGATGGATTTAGTAAACTCTCCCATGTGCGTTTTTCAGCAGAGAAGATTACTAAAGCATCAAATGTATAATATTTGATGATAGTGGGATCGCCATATTCAATGGATGCAAGAATATCTTGTCAGATCAATTTCAAGTTGTAACTCTGCTCGCTTCGACAGTTTTTCTGTTTCGCCATTGAGTGTGTGTTGTACGCGGAGAGGAAAATGACATGAGTGATGTAGCGACGCTCACGAATCTGAATGCTGAACAGATGCAGCCATGGGATAATGTCATGGCTCGTGCCTAAGGTTCGATAATGTAGCATAGCATACGTTGGTAGAATGCACCACACATATATACGCTAGTTGACATGGTCGTGGAAAAATAAACAGCATGCCATACTGTTTATTTTGATGATCAATTCCTCCCATTTTCTCGTGAATGGCAGAAACAGGTTTAGTTTTTTGTGGCAAAATGTGTTTCATTTTGTACCAGTACCTGTTGTAACATATGTCACTTTCGCCAAGTTTGTGAGACATCGATTTCAGCCTAGATTTTGAGGCTGATTACATCTTTAATTTCTTTATCCAGGTGATGCTCTATTATGGTTCAACATGTTCATGATGCACTTCTGCTGTTCTGTCATATGGTGCATGAACAAAGTTACAGAAATTGGGGCCAGTGGTAGTCTCTCGGAAACAAATGGAATGAAAGTGTCCATAACAAGGAAAAATTTATTCAGGGATCCATAGATGCTATGGAACGACCGAATGAATACATTTTAAGATATCTATATCTAATCAAGGTACCCATGACGCTGTGTGGTTTCTGAAATTACGCGTGACATCTCTTAACCCCAGGCTATGTCAATTAAAGCTGTCCGAAAAAAAATAGTGCAAGGGGTTTAGAGAACTATATATCATTTCCTGTACGATATGGAACTGAAAATATGGTGATCGATGTATATAATTGTACACAATGTGTGACAGTTTTCGTGTATCATGTGAATGTTGGAAGAAGCTGTACCCCTTGTCTCTTTATTACCCCTCTCACGGCGCTGGTCAAGGTCAGTGTAAAACTGTGCTAAAAATGATGCATTATTCATGGAAAAGAACACTCTCAAAGTTTAAGTTCAGGGTTATAATGATCCCCATGTGATTGATCATAGACAGTACCGTAGCGATATACCTATTTCAAATACGGCGGATGAAAGCAAGTTGATTTGGAGCAGTGTCGAAATATGGACCATCTAACATTCTCCCATCAAAAGATTTGTCAAGAGCAACTTGGTCATATTTTAAACCTATAGTATTGAGTGTGATGCTTACTAAACTCGCACGACTGTATCACTATCCAACGATGTTCTCACATTTAATAGCTGAAATTATAGCACCTCAATTGTGTCTCTTTCTGCCGTCGTCTCCACAATGATTGACCTACCCAAGTTGGAGCGATGCCGTTGAGTGTTTACAAAAATATTGCCGGTTCTCACTTACGGTAAAACTTTACGCGTTCCAGTAAACGAATAAGGATTTGTCTAAAAAAAAGGGGGGGGGGGATATAATATTACGTACGTGTGAGGGGTTGAGTGCTGGTGAGGCCTAGATCTGGAAGAATTGAGGCAAGTCGCTCCTTTCGTCAGGCTGGATATCTAGGCTCAGGCTGGTGAGGTATAGGCTGAGGTATATCCACTGGTCAGGCAAATCCAGGCAAGTCGCTCCTCTCGTCAGGCAGGCAGCTGCTGGTCAGCTCCAGGCTGAAGTATATCCACTGGTCAGGCAAATCCAGGCAAGTCGCTCCTCTTGTCAGGCTGGATAACTAGGCTCAGGCTGGTCAGGTAGGCTGAGGTATATCCACTGGTCAGGCAAGGCGCTCCTCTCGTCAGGCTGGATATCTAGGCTTAGGCTGGTCAGGTACCGCAGCGTCGGGAGGTCAGTGAAAGAATGACGCAATGCCATGAAAATTCCGGCTTTTATAGGAAAAAAAGCGCGGACGTAGGCGAAAGCACACCGTGAATACACCAATTCGATTGGCTGATTGTTCGACCGCTGATTGGTTCTTTTTCTCGACCGCTGATTGGTTCTTTTTCCCGACCGCTGATTGGTCCAAATGGAACTGCCCATCTTTCCCAGGTTAATCTAGAATCCCCTTTTTGTGCTCAAGCTCTGTATATCGATGCCGCAACATTGTAGCGATCGTGGTGCAACATTGTTGCAATTCGAGGAGCCAGGTGTTCCGTACGTGCGCTCACTCACACAGACACGTAGGAGCCAGACCAGGGGTTCACTGTCGCCGCAACATTGTAGCGATCGGGTTGCAACATTGTTGCAATTCGAAGAGCCATGTGTTCGGCGCGTGAGCTCACTCACGCAGACACGTAGGCACCAGACCAGGGGTTCACTGTGGCCGCAACATTGTAGCGATCGGATTGCAACATTGTTGCAATTCGAAGAGCCATGTGTTCGGCGCGTGAGCTCACTCACGCAGACACGTAGGCACCAGACCAGAGGTTCACGGTGGCCGCAACATTGTAGCGATCGTGGTGCAACATTGTTAGTTCGGCACGTGAGCTCACGCACACGTAGGCACCAGACCAGGTGTTGTTGAATGAAATGGGGCACTGCGGTACGCGAAAAGTTCAGGTTAGAAAAAAAAGAGCCGGGCGTGCCGCCATCTTGAACCAGAAACCAGACGCCGCCATCTTGGATATGTCCCATAATGCACCCGGTCAAAATACTCGTTTCTGATTGGCTGAGAGCAGCGCGCCACTCAACCGGAAGTGAGCGCGCCACAAATGAGAGGCAATTTACTCTTTTCCTACTACTGGCGTCTGGCGACTAAAAAGCAACCATATGACTGTACAGGAAAGCTTCCCTCGTCACCTCACATTAATTCTCGAGAATACGGTGGACTCTCAGACGTAGCCTTCGTATCTCAGCTGCGCTTTTATTGCAGCTGTTCATGTGGAGACTATAAAGTATCCATACGGCCCCTAGCACCGGCTTAAGTGGAATCAGATACGCTAGCTCGGAGGTGTGATGACAGATCAGCTCAAGGAAATAACTCATCTGATATTAATGGATGAGCATCGAGGACGTCTGCTGGAGTAAACGCCTCAACAGGGGGCATCGAGGACGTATGTTGAAGTAAACGCCTCAACAGGGGGCAAACCTGGTAAATGCAAGAATACCCAGAAAAACTTACCTGTAGTCGACATCGTATACGGCTTAAATTTCCCACCAAATCAATAAACCTACATATATGCAGAGGGCGGCCCTTGCGGACTAACAGTCCACCAGCATAATCCTACCCAATACAGGTATTAAATTGGAGCGATATACAAGAGGTGAGAAAAATTTGACGACGTCTGGCGACTAAAGAGGAACCATATGACTCTACAGGAAAGCTTCCCATTCATCCCCGAGAATACGGTGGATTCTTGGACGTAGCTTTAATATTTCAGCTACAGTAGCCATGTATGAGTTGCTCTTCGCAATGGCGCGATAATTGTTCAACAGTGTGAGTTCCGTTTATAGTTCTGAATAATTCAATGGAATTTCGAGAGAATAACTTGAAATTCAATGTCAATGATCATACGACATTTATATGAAAATATGTATATAGTTTAGCAGTTACTATGTTCAGTATATGTATAACGGAGATCAAGTATAAGCGTAATAAGTATTATTAGTCACATTGAACTGAACTGATGTATATTACACGGTACTTCCCTGCTATATCTTATTAGTTTACCTAGATTATATTCAGTCGTTTAAACAAATGAGAAAAAAAACATTGTATACTACAGCACTGAACTTCCTGGTCACGCAGCTTTACGATATCATCAAACCCAGTCCATGCTCTTCAAGATGGGAAGGGAGAGGAGGATATACCCATCAATGAGCAAAGAACCTGGTGTCATACATATCACGCAGAAGGAAGTTAACTTTATTGACAACCAGATCAAATAGGAGATGTGTCCACTTACAATAGCTCTGAATAATGACATGTATTAAATAAGACTGTCGTGCTAAGAAACTCCAGCTACAAATTATTGTCAATCCCAAAAATGCCATATACACACTCTTTCAGTCCAATTCCATTGAAATCGCATTCATTTGCATGAAAATACCATGAACCAAATAAAAATTAAATTAGTAAGTTGTTGCCATGGAAATATCATTATAATCGAGTAGAATAATAATAATCATCATCATCAAAATATGGTTTTATTTAACTTGAAAAGATGTAATACTGGCGAGGCTTGCAGGAGCATGAGTATAGCTCTGGTGAATTATGGAGGGCTCACATACTGGTTTAACACAATCTAACATCTTTGGAGTAGTCAACCTCATAATATACTATTGGATGATAATTGTATAATTTAACGTTTCCACTGACCATCGTATTTCATTCGTTCACAGCCATTATATTGTTGTATTGACTATGTGAATGATATTATTAATAAGCTTACTGAAGTGCTAGGAAGTATTAGCATGGTTTCATGGAATTTAATCGAAAAACAGTCTTTGGATCATCGATGGTGAGTCTGTCGAAAGCGTTACGATCCGTATTCTCCGTCTTAATGGACGATTGTATAGCGAATACTTAGATAGTTTATTTGGCTTGGCTTTTACTGGCCCAGTAGGAATTATACATTAGCAGAATTTAACACGAACGTCCATATTGAAAATGAATATGATATAGCGTTAACGCACAACACAGGTAAACACCGAACGAATAAAGCGAGAAGGATTTGATTCTTGCCAAATGACGAACTCTTTAAAGTCGGAGGAAATATAAGAAAATAATGATTTGAGGTGAATAATTAACTTCAAGCAGTTTCGCTTGAAGATACTAAGTCTACATCGAAGAATCCGCCGAATTTTCGGGTCTGAATGTTAGATGTCGACGAATGCTCTCCTGTAGAGTCATATTTTTGCTTTTTAGTCGCCAGACGTCGTCAATTTCCCCGCCTCTTGCATACCGCTCCAATTCGTATCAGCCAGTTGCCGTAATATTCATGCAAGCGAAAATGTCACAAATTACGGGTATCTATATATCTTAGAATCTGGATATTCTGATCATGGTCATTTTTGCCGTTATGAAATCTGGTGACCACCTCATTTGGGAGTTGATTTGAAATTTGCTTACAGGCATGCTTGGACAACCAAGGAAAGAACAATCATAACGTCTTCTCCGAAAAAATAAAATATTGTTCTTTCTAGCAGTTAGAATACTTTTCATTTGCATAAATTGTATGGGCAGTTTATGTCATTTTCCTCTCGATATTCCCTGAAGCTAAAGCTAATGGCCAGGCGAAGTTTCCCAAATAAATGTCAATGTTATATCCACATCGAATTTTGATAAACTGAGTGAGTGAGTAGGATTTAAAGTCATTTTCAACATTTTTTCAGTCATATCACCACAGTTCCAATTATCCTGGACACTGATCATCCTAGACAGTACAGCACCCGGTCACCCATCCAAGTAGGCCTATTGACTGAGCTCAACGTTGCTTGACTTCGGTGATCTGACGAGAATCGGTGTGCCCAACGTGATACACCGTACTATCGAATTTTGATATAAGACTTGCAATTATAAAGTCCTAACTTGCGTAAATATGAAACTTAATCTATCAAACCGAGAAACCAAAAATTCGAACTAAAAACTCACTGTATCGATTAGAATAGTAGAAAATGCTGCCTATACTGAACGACAAACAATGAGTCGTGTGCGAATCATTTGTTGTCGAGCAGTAGCATATGATACACTGAAGATTACACCTGCCACCAATGAATCATAATTTTGTGTAAGTGATCCTCCGTCTTCATACGGTTATATTCGAGTGAGCAGACATTAATTTGAACTATACTATTAGAGAACATATCCCTGCTTTCCATTTATTTCTGTAATTTTTGTATTCGACATTTGTTCTTTCTTTTGCGTTATGTTTTAGTATTTAACCCTATCTGGCCTGGGGGGGGGGGATGGAAAGTGCCCCCCCCTATATATTTTCGCTATCGCTAAGGCTAGAGAGTTGAAGCTTACCACACTATATCTTTGGGTCAAGCTCTACAAGAAAATGTAAAAACAAATCCAAGATGGCCGCCATGATGACGTCCCTGTGACGCCATTTTCAAAAAGAGCATAGCTCTCCATTTTTTGGCATTCCGGAGAAAGTTTGGTAGGGGACTGGTAGGGTTAATGGGGGAAGGGAGGAAGGGGGCGGGGGGAATCAGGGGGTGTTTTTTTGGTGATGCTAAGACATATGGTTTCAGTAAAATGCATAGAATCGCGTTGAATCAACATGCTGAATTTTTTTTGTAATTTTTGAAGAAATATGGTGAAAACATCACTTTTCTGGTACCCCCCATGGCCGCCGTTTTGAATTTACCCATGATCCTCTGCTCGAGGAAGTGCCCCCCCCCAAGGATATATAGTGATATATATATAACATGCAATTCGTTCCATGAATATATTTACGCTGTTATTTCAGCAATATATATTGAATTCATTAAATGCTGTTCTGTGGACCCCAGCAGGAAAAACGCTGAACACTAAATCGCATTGGTACAGAGAAACATGGATTAAAGCTTCAATTTCAACTTCAACTTTTCTGCTTGAAGCTCGTGTGTTTATATCAATGGTGTTCAACTTAAATGCTGGTCCCATGAAAATACGATGATAGGCCCATAGAAATTTGCGAAGAAAAGAGGCAATGAGTTTGTTTATCACACTTACCTCAGTTACTAAGTTGTTTGTACATAACATATTATTTAGCTCGTCACTTATTCCACACAATCATCATCCCTCCGCATATTCCCATCAAGTGTAGGTTCATGTTGATCTGTCAAAATGATGCCTCAAATAGCCTCAATCACTCTACACCCAACGTCTTTTCAGGTCTGTATATAGCAAACCAGTGACTTCCGTGAGAATGACAAGAGAAGTCGTGTGTTTGTCATAGTCATAGTGAAAATTGTGAATGAGAAAGCATGACTGAAGGTATCAAATGCTGATTATGCCGTGCAACCAGCGTACTGATCATACAGACTGTATAATGAACGAGATTTTTATTATCCCCTCTCTCGTGCATACTGAAGGCGTCTGCAAATATCGAGTTGAAAAGCCAATTATTAAACTGAAAGATAGAATCAATAGCCATATTAGGTTGATTGTTAGCCTTGGATAGTGCATTAACTTTGAGTGGTCCTCGATTGCCGGACATATTAAAGTAACTAAGAGTTACTTCTTTCGTTTTGGGTCGCCCGGTTACATTCACTGCCATGAAGCTGGTATCAGTCCACTAATAATTTCGTTATTTGTTATGTGTTAGCATAAAAAAAATCACCAAAAATCAGTGCATGCATGAATCTACGGAGCCGTAAAAGGGACATGGAAATAATTTTTTTCAACCCCTGAAATTTTTTTTTTCTTCTTATTAAGTCGTTATAACGACTTAAAAAAAAAAAAAAAAAATGGGGGCTGAAAATATTTTTTTTCTTAAGTCGTTATAATCGACTTAATAATAAAAAAAAAAAAAAAAATAAGGAAATTTTTCTTCTTATTGGTCGTTATAACGACTTAAAGTAGGGCTGAAATTTTTTTCTTTTCATTAAGTCGTTATAACGACTTAATTGACCAATGAAATTGGAGTATTAAGTCGTTAGAACGAGTTATTAAGTCGTTATAACGACTTAATTGACCAATGAAATTGCAGCATTAAGTCGTTATAACGACTTAATTGACCAATGAAATTCCGTCTTACTTCTGCAGCTTTTATTTTGTTAACTGACACCTCCCCGGTGAAACAGCGTTTAGATAGGCACTATCAAGGGCAGATCTACGGGGGTGGGGTCAGGGGTCCCCCCCCCCCCAATTAGACCTGTAAAAAAAATGAGAGAGAGATCAGCGAACCCTGGAATTTCACGTAGAAATAATATCTTGAAATTATATCTAAAATAAACGAATGTGGATTATGTAATCAGAGTATCTATTGATATATTATACAGACATCTATTTATGTGGTTTGTGAGCGTACTATATTTCGATGTTGAATATGAAAACATTATGGCTACGAGCGCTCCACGTGTGAAGTGTTAGTCCTGATTTGTATGTGTTTTACCAGAATGTCAAATGGGGGCATAAGGTCTGATACTTTTCAATATCGATGCGTGCTTATGCGAAACAAAAGTGAAAGTTAATCTACATACATTATGTTCGATTTATTTTGTTTTTGGTGCATTTTGACGGTATATTTTCTGTTTGTTTTGAATGAACATTAAACCGTTGCTCGATCTGGAGCTCAGTTCCCACTCTCATGTTTTTGATTGCATGGGTCTCTCCATTTTTCATAACTGGATGTAAAACTCCATAAGTTCAGTCTTGTTCAATCTATGAACGGCTCTCCCAGAAAGTGTCGAATTTACGCATGCAAACGCTGTGTTGTGGTGCATTATGATAGTAGGATTACGGCATTTTTATCACATCACAGTGTTTTGCCTCTCAACCCATCCCACCCCTCTCCCCCAGCTCCGCCGTGCCTGAATAGGTGTTAGTAAAATCCGTCTGCATTTCACATTTTTTCGCTTGGCTGTTTAGGAGTGGACTACAGATATACCTATACAATTATCAGCATGTCTGACCCATTTTTAATTCTTTGAAGTGAGCCGCCATACCGCTCGAGCCAACGCTACAAGCTCCTCAATTATCTGTAATGTAATTTTGGCGATATTATCGGACCAACACAGAGAATCCATGTGAATTGGCAGGTTTGGGCATAGAGTCATAGGGTTGCCTTTTAGTCGGCAGACGCCGTCAACTTTTCCCACCTCTATAGCCTACATATCTCTCCACTTTATCCAAAGTTTATTACTTCAATGGCATTATCAGACTTCATACTGCATATCTAAACGCATCTTCTCTAGCCAAGTCGACGTACATCACGTTGCTCTGTAGTTGACTTGGCTGGTGAGGATGATCTAAACGCTGTTTCACCGGGGAGTTGTCAGTTAACAAAATAAAAGCTGCAGAAGTAAGACGGAATTTCATTGGTCAATTAAGTCGTTATAACGACTTAATAAGTCGTTATAACGACTTAATGCTGCAATTTCATTGGTCAATTAAGTCGTTATAACGACATAATAAAAAAAAAAAAAAAAAAAAAAAAAAATAGCCCCTATTTTTTTTTTTTTTTTTTTTTATTAAGTCGTTATAACGACTTAATAAGAAGAAAAAAAAAATTTCAGCCCCCATTTTTTTTTTTTTTTTTTTTATTAAGTCGTTATAACGACTTAATAAGAAGAAGAAAAAAAATTTCAGCCCCCATTTTTTTTTTTTTTTTTTTTTTAAGTCGTTATAACGACTTAATAAGAAGGAAAAAAAAAATTTCAGGGGTTGAAAAAAATAATTTCCATGTCCCTTTTACGGCTCCGTATGAATCCACTTGGCATGACAATATTCACATTGCGGGACATTAACTGTAAAAGTCTTGGCGGAAGTTGACCATGGAAATTTCAACTTCCCACTGTCGTATCCTCATAGTTCCGGGGTAAAAATCTCCCGTTCAGAACTCTGTCCAGAGGCCTGTCCTCACAGTTCCGGCCGGAATTATCAGGACAGGCCTGATTGCAACATCACATGTTTGCCGAAGACCATGGGTTCGACGCAGACACGGATGGGAGACAGGGTGTTTTAAGGATTCTAAGTAGTTGTAGGCAATAATAAGAACTTCGTTCCAACATCCTACAGACTATCCAGCAATAAGCGTCGATTGTGGTGGTGTTGTAAACTGCACTGCAGGGCCACTCTCCCATACCTGTCGGCTGTTAACATCATGCAGGGCCGAAGATGTTCAGAAAAAAAATATTATATACGAGGTGTTGAGATGTGATACGCACCTGAGAGAAAATAACAAAATGACAGAACTCAAGCGCAGATCAATCTACCATGCTAACGATAAATATTACGCTCGCGCTACTTTACCATTCAGTTGAGAGACCAACAGCTTATGAAGTTTTCGCATCCTATTTTTCCATTAAAACAAAAACAAACAAACAAAAAAAAAACAAAAAAAGGCCATCCAGAAAAGTGCAGATAGTAAAACGGGGTGGCATTATCGGACATGCAGTCCAACGTGATATTTAATAATTTTGATATATATTGACTGTTAAAAAAATCTTGAAATTATCCAATATCAGGCTGACCGACATTGATAGATTCTTGGTCATGACTTGGAAGGTGTATATAAATTTCTGAGTTGAAAATATAATAACCACTCGTTTACCCTTTCTGGCCTGGGCTTTTGGGACCTGTCCAGGCATGGGGGACCATTTTGGACCCCATAATTATTTTTCTTACCTCTTGAGCTAGGGGCTGAAACTTACTACACTATATCGGTGTGACAAACTCCACCAGAAAATGCAAAAAATGAAGATGGCCGCTATGACGTCGTCACAGTGACATCATTTTCCAAAAGGTATTTTTGGTCGTTTTTCGGTCAGATTTATTGAAGTTTTTATTTATACAATTTCTCCGCAAAAATTGCACGATGAATTAGGAAATGAATCTGATGTGAAATAAAAATAGTTTTTGCCCACTTATCCTTGCGGAAAATCAGAAATTTAAGAGGAAAATGACGAAAACATCATTTTCTTGTACTGAATTTATTCACGATCCTCTCTTCGTGGAGTTATGCAAATAGGCTCAAAATGACCCCAATATGAGAAACTAAAATGTCAAGAAGTGGTGTCAGCTTTCAATTATTTGTCGTTCCGGAGATGGTGCAGAAAGTTTGGTATGGGAGCATAATGACCCCCACCCCAGGCCTGGTAGGGTTAAATTAAACGTGTGAGAAAATTTTCCAATTTATAGCACCGTATAATATACTTGAGACTGGATTTGAAACGAAAAAAATTATGAACTTATGCGTGTCCGATATAAGGATTTTAAATCCAAAATTATGAAATTAATCTTTTGTACTGGTAGATGTACCGGGCTGTTGAGAAGGGTTATATTTTGAACTTGATTGAAATCAACTATTGACTTAAAACTATTCCTGGGTTAATATATAGGTCCTTTATTCATGCTTTCATTGCACCGGAGACATAGCCCAGAATATGAACCCTATAAAATATTCAGGGATAAAAATGTTCGATCAAACGACGTCTTTGTCTATGCCACTGCATATCCATAATTACTTCAAACTTACATCAAAGAATGCTTTTAACATGAATAAAAACATAAGCTTACCAAATTGTAGGCTATACTAAAATTTATTGCATATCAAACTTTTAGTCCAGACCAAACTGGCAAATTGCCAGTGGCTGCCGAATTCCTTTCCTGTCAGTTGTACAATGGCAAAGATTATGGGAAGCAATAAACTTAATTGCGTTCGAAAGGACCAGGTCAGAATTAAAATCTGTTTTTAGCCCACCGTCACCAGATGATGGGCTGTTCAAATCACTTTTCGTCGGTGGTCCGTCGTCCGTCAGTCAGTCAGTCGTCCGTCCGTAAACAATTTTTGTTATCGCGATTTCTCAGGAACTACTGCATGGATATTTCGGAAATTTGGTACACAGGTTCCCCGTGGGGTCTTGTTGTGCAAGATACCTTTTCTGGTCCGATTCGAAAATCCAATAAGGCCACGAGGCGGCCATCTTGGATTTCCCCATGAAACTTTGTTATCGCGGTTTCTCAGGAACTACTGCATGGATCTTTCTCAAATTTGGTACACAGGTTCCCCTTGGGATCTAGCTGTGCAAGATACCTTTTCTGGTCCGATTCGAAAATCCAGTATGGCCACCAGGCGGCCATCTTGGATTTTCCTATGAAACTTTGTTATCGTGATTTCTCAGGAAGTACTGCATGGATCTTTCTCAAATTTGGTAAACAGGTTCCCCTTGGGGTCTAGTTGTGCAAGATATCTTTTCGATCAGATTCAAAAGCCAATATGGCTGCCAGGCAGCCATTTTGTATTTCCCTATGAAATATTGTTATCGTGAATTAGAAGGAACTACTGCGTGGATCTTTGTCAAATTTGGCACACAGGTTCCCCTTGTGGTCTAGTTGTGCAAGATACCTTTTTTTGTCTGATTCCAAAATCCAATACGGCCGCCCGGTGGCCATCTTGAATTTCCCCTTGATACATTGTTATCATGAATTCCCAGGAACTACTACATGGATCTTTCTGATATTTGGCACACAGGTCTCACATGGGGACTAGTTGTGCAAGATACCTTTTTGGTCCGATTCAAAAATCCAAGTTACGCTTCAAATTAATACGGTATTCCCGAGTTGTGACGTTGCATCACCAGAGTCGGCGGATCAAATGGTGGGGAATATTCTATATATTGAGCATAGAGAATATCCATTCCTTGACCTTCTATATCAAGGAGTTCAAATGATTCCGAATTAAAATGTATTTCTTCAAATTTTAAATCAGTTTACTGTAGTCCATGCCGTTGCAAGTGAACTGCCCCACCGTTTTGTCTCCCTTCGGCTACACGAAGGAACGTCACTCTTGTGATGCAACGTCACAACTCGACAAATGTAGACGACTGCGTGTTTCGATCCAAGGGATATAATCAGGATTCAGACAATTTCAAAGTTTCAACATTACTGCACGGACTGGATCCCTTCAGTATTAAGTTGTCTACCATCTTACTATTTTCGAGTATGGTATCTTGAAAGAGATAACTCAAACAGCCCAGTAAACAGCATTCGTTCCTAATTATAAAATCTTAGGTATGTTTCATAGCTCATGCCAAAGTGTCAAAAAGATTTGTCTTCGCTTCCAATACCCAATGATGACACATGCAAAAAAAAATACTACAAAACGACGAATGATCCTCCGGACATTCACTTTCAGACTAACTTTCCTCATTTCACTTGTACTATAACAACCGACATCAAGTAAAGTTTCTAGAAATTCTAGAAACTCCTAAAACTTATAGTGTCCCTTTTTCGATCTTTTGCGCTCAAATTCGAAATTCTGCAAACAAAATTACAAATCAATCGTTTGTTCTTAGTAACAATTGACAAAAAGATCCTCTTGTCATTAGCTTAAAATTATGGGACAATGGTGGGCGCCAAGATCCTTTGGGATCTCTCGTTATTAAATGATATGCCCACATGTAACCGAGTAGATTTTCTGCTATTTATTTCACTGAACAATATTGAATATTCAAGTTGTTTTAGAAAATCTGAATAATATGGATATTTGAATTTAATAGGCTAATAGAGAAAAGAAAATTGAAAAAGATAGGCTCGAACAAAACATTTAAAAGATAAAATGTCAATAGTGAATGTAGGTTGTAAATCTATGACCACGTATATCTATAGGCCTTCGACACGATGATGTGTCAAGATTATAAACGTTGTCATTTAAATTTACCAGATAGAATTCTTCGTATGCATTACCAATTACTTGAAATTAATGTTTGTTCTATATACCTAGTCTCGCATGTTGATTTTACTCGAAAGTT
>JAVTVY010036438.1:0-16428 GCA_036873755.1 Hanleya hanleyi
CGCAATTTTAGTCGACTGGGTATTGTTTTTCAATTAGTAAACGAATCCCTACCTTCTTTGCACAGTCCATTTTTACTTCATCTGGGAACATTCCACGTAAACGGCGGCATCGAATATTCCCTCGTTTTAGGGTCTTTAATCCTAGACACCTAAATGCCATCCCTGCCGCGCTTGCTTAGAAAACAGCTAAGTTCCTACGCTCCCCGTGAAAGGAACACTCGCGCGTATTTCAAGACAGACGCGCGCACTTCCGGTGAGGCAAATTATTCACCTTGTTTGTTTACGAATACCAGTATCGCTAAGCCCCTGTCTACGCTGTAGTATGTCAAATTAACGGCTTTTTCGTAACTGTTCAAGTTTTCCCCAATTACTGTTCCCGGTACGGAGTCATTGTCAACGAAAGACGAAAACTGGCTGCGTCCAGCGACGTCCATGAAACGTGTTCAACGTTACATGTAGTAATAAAACATCAAAGTGTGATAGAATTGGTTATATGTTCACTTGACATGTCCCTATTTAGCCTACATATCATTTGCAATAATAAATTTATTGATGATGTCCCCATTTGGTTGGTTTTAAACATTTGTCCCCACTTGGATAGTCTACACTTGACGGAAGTGCGTCCCCATTTTAGCAGCATCTTTCACGGCGAGTGTGAAATGTGTGCGTCCCCACTTTGACTAGCTTGAACACTTTTGGCAAATTTCAGAATTTGATGGATCCAAAGGTCCAGTGGGCGTCTCTATGATTGCCTCTATTGGAATCTGAGGTTCATTTATCTCTTGGTACCTTATTAACAAAGTCCCCATTTAGGGGGGTTGTGGCAGGCGTCCCCGGTTGACACCTTTCACATGTATGTGTGTGTGTGTGTGTGTGTGTGCGTATGTACGTATGCATGTGTGTGTATGTGTGGATGTGCGTGGGTGTATGCGTGTGTATGCGGGTGTGTGCGGGTGTGTATGCATGTGTGTTTATGTGTGTGCGTGTGCGTGTATGTGTGTGTGCGTGTGTGTGTGTGCGCGTGTGTGTATGCATGTGTGTTTGGGTATACGTCTGTGTGTAGGTGTGTGTGTGTGTCGCCGTATGCCACGATACAGACAGATGAGAGAAAAAGATCAACACGTTCACAAGTGTTTCTATAGTCCGCAAGTGACCTTTGATCCCTGGGCTGCTCGGAAGTGACGTCATCGTACGCAGGCGCACACACCACCACCACCACCACACACCACCACCACCACACACCACCACCGCCACATGCCACCACACACCACCACCACCACCACAGGGCGTTGACACCCGTCAACGCCACCGCCACCACCACCACCCACCACACACCACCACCACCACCACCATCACCGCCACCTCCGGGCGTTGACCCCCGTCAGCGTCACCACCACCAGGGCACACATACCTAGTGCAACCTGTACCCTATAGCCCGTAGGGCATAGGGCACACCAGGGTGTGGGTGCACCAGGTATGTGAGCCCCGTGGTGGTGGTGGTGTGTGGTGGTGATGGTGGTGGCGTTGACGGGCGTCAACGGCCGGTGGTGGCGGTGGTGGCGGTGGTGGTGGTGGTGGTGGAGTGTGGTGGTGGTAGCGGTGGCGTTGACGGGTGTCAACGCCCGGTTGTTGTGGTGGTGGTGATGTGTGGTGGCGTGTGGTGGTGGTGACGGTGGTGTGTGGTGGTGATGGTGCGTGGTGGTGATGGTGGTGTGTGTGCCTGCGTAAGATGACGTCACTTCCGAGCAGCGCAGGGGTTAAAGCTCAATTCCGCACTACAGGAACGTATTGATCTTTTTCTCTCGTCTGTCTGTATCACGGCACACGGCGACACACATACACACGCACACACACATACACACACACGCACACACATATACACAGACGCATACACACACACATACACACACAAACACACACACACGCACACACACTCACACGGCAACTCGTACTGTCGGACACACGCACACACACATACAGACGCACACTCACACACACACACGCACACATACACACATAAACAGACACACACATAAACACACACGCACATGCACACACATCCACACCCACACGCGCGTACACACACACGAAAGCACACACACACCGATACATGTATATTGTCCCAAACGAGGACTATGTTCCAAATCCCCCCAATGATGGACTTCTCTCCAAGCTGTTGTCCAGGGCTCATGTTCTGAAGAGTTGCAAGTAACAGCGTAATATGTCGATTGTGCACGTGACCGACCTCGAAAACTCGTTTTTTAGACGGCCGTATGACAAATAGCAAAAGAGGACATTTCACACCTGTGTGACAGAACACATTTTTTTCTGTCCAAAGTAGGACATTTCAAAAGAAGGCATTTATGTGCCCGAAATGTTGATGAATGGCTACGATTATGTTCTTTTACACCTTTTAAGTTGTTTTACCAGTATGTTTTTCACATGGTTGTCCCTTCTTGTGTGTAGCTGTCCTCAATTGGGTATTCTTTATTGAAATCCAATATAAAACGGGTTTAACTGGTCAAGAAAGGACACACGCCACACGATATAAACCTTCAAAACGGGGACAAGACAGCGATGAATATGTCCTCAAATAATGGTTAATTATTCGAATGTGTGTGTGGTTATGTCCTCAATTGGGTACCTTTATCTGACGCTAGTGTGGAAGTGTTTACCCGATGACGAGGATGTATTCCGTACTCTATAAATCTTTAAAACGAGGAAAATAACATCAGCTTTCTTCAAACGGTTGGAGATCATTCAAGCCGGTAGTTGAAAGTTAGTGTAAGAAGTGTTTCATTAGTCGATAGGGGACAGATTCCATACGAAATGAACCCTTCAAAACGAGGACATTAACTTAAGCTATGTCTATGTCCTCAAATGGTTGCTTAATGAACACATAAAGCCATATCCTCAATTGGGTATTATTTGCTGAGAGCTTGTGTCGACCGTGTTTTATCAATCAAGAGGACACATACATACTATAGTGGCCGACCTCCACAACTAGTGTTTTTCACGGCAATAAAAAGATAACAAAAAAGGACATTTCACTCCTGTGTGACAGAACACATTTCCTTCTGTCCAAAGAAGGACATATCAACAGTTCCTCAACATTTGTATTTATGTGCATGAAAAGTTGATGAATGGCTACGAATCTGTTATTGTACACATTTAAAGTTGTTTTACCAGTATGATTTGCACATGGCTGTCACTTCTTCACGTGTGTGTAGCCGTCCTCAATTGGGTATTATTTATTGAAGGCTGGTATAAAACGGGTTTAACTGGTCAAGAGAGGACACACGCCACTCGATATAAACCTTCAAAACGGGGACAAGACAGCGATGAATATGTCCTCAAATGATTGCGAATTATTCGAATGTGTGTGTGGTTATGTCCTCAATTGGGTACCCTTTATTAATCGCTAGTGTGGAAGTGTGTACCCGATGACGAGGATGTATTTCGCACGCTGTAAACCTTTAAAACGAGGAAAATAAAGGTTTCCCCTGTACAGACCTTTTGGTCTTTGATATATGTTGGCACTTGTGGGAAGTTGATGCTGGGTCGACATCGGGCATTACAGACTAGTCTTTTGTGTTAAATGCCGTCATTTACATCTGACGATGATACAGCTCACCAATCTCCAATGTACGAGTTGTCACAGCGAAACAGCTCATCCAATTACCAGTATACGAGTTGTCAGAGCATTTCCATCATAGCTCTCTAGATTTGTATCTAATACCGCTTATGCCGGTGCTAGGGGCCGTGTGGTCATATCATCCAAGTTGCCACATGAACAGGTACAATAAAAGCGTACCTGAGATACAACACATATCACGAATCGTTAGATTCTTGGTATGTGCTTTAGAATAGGTTAACCAGAAGACTATTCTG
This sequence comes from Hanleya hanleyi, assembly GCA_036873755.1. Classification (NCBI taxonomy): domain Eukaryota; kingdom Metazoa; phylum Mollusca; class Polyplacophora; order Lepidopleurida; family Hanleyidae; genus Hanleya; species Hanleya hanleyi. The sequence goes on from JAVTVY010036438.1 coordinate 3,892, forward strand.
TGAAGTCATGTGACGCAGTCAGTATGTCGGCACCTCTTCCCACTTCCCTTATATGTGTTGTAATTCTTCATGTGCTCAAATGGTTGCAGATCATTCAAGCCGGTAATTGGAAGTTTGTGTAATAAATGTTTCGTTGTTGATAGGGGACATATTCCATACGAAATGAACCCTTCAAAACGAGGACATTCGCCTAATCTATGTCTATGTCCTTAAATGGTTGCTTAATGAACACATGAAGCCATGTCCTCAATTGGGTATTCTTTGCTGAAAGCTTACAAGTGTGGAGAATGTTTTAACAATCAAGAGGACACATTACATACGATAGTGACCGACCTCGACAACTAGTGTTTTGACGGCAGTAAAGATATAACAAAAGAGGACATTTCACTCCTGTGTGACAGAACACATTTCCTTCTGTCCAAAGAAGGACATATCAACAGTTCCTCAAAATTTGTATTTATGTGCATGAAAAGTTGATGAATGGCTACGAATCTGTTATTGGACACATTTAAAGTTGTTTTACCAGTATGATTTTCACATGGCTGTCACTTCTTCACGTGTGTGTAGCCGTCCTCAATTGGGTATTATTTATTGAAAGCTGGTATAAAACGGGTTTAACTGGTCAAGAGAGGACACACGCCACTCGATATAAACCTTCAAAACGGGGACAAGACAGCGATGAATATGTCCTCAAATGATTGCGAATTATTCGAATGTGTGTGTGGTTATGTCCTCAATTGGGTACCCTTTATTAATCGCTAGTGTGGAAGTGTTTACCCGATGACGAGGATGTATTTCGTACGCTGTAAACCTTTAAAATGAGGAAAATAACGTCAGCTTTCTTCATGTGCTCAAATGGTTGCAGATCATTCAAGCCGGTAATTGGAAGTTGGTGTAATAAATGTTTCATTGTTGATAGGGGACATATTCCATACGAACTGAACCCTTCAAAACGAGGACATTCGCCTAATACATGTCTATGTCCTTAAATGGTTGCTTAATGAACACATGAAGCCATGTCCTCAATTGCGTATTCTTTGCTGAAAGCTTGTGTGGAGAGTGTTTTAACAATCAAGAGGACACATTACATACGATAGTGACCGACCTCGACAACTAGTGTTTTGACGGCAGTAAAGATATAACAAAAGAGGACATTTCACTCCTGTGTGACAGAACACATTTCCTTCTGTCCAAAGAAGGACATATCAACAGTTCCTCAAAATTTGTATTTATGTGCATGAAAAGTTGATGAATGGCTACGAATCTGTTATTTTACACCTTTAAAGTTGTTTTACCAGTATGATTTTCACATGGCTGTCACTTCTTCACGTGTGTGTAGCTGTCCTCAACTGGGTATTCTTTATTGAAAGCTGGTATGAAACGGGTTTAACTGGTCAAAGAGGACACACGCCACACGATATAAACCTTCAAAACGGAGACAGCACAGCGATGAATATGTCCTCAAATAATTGCTAATTATTCGAATGTGTGTGTGGTTATGTCCTCAATTGGATACCCTTTATTTACTGCTAGTGTGGAAGTGTTTAACCGATGACGAGGATAGTAGTAGTAAAAAGCTAAATTGGGTCGTATTTATGCAAATGAGATGACGTCATCGATGACGTCACAGAGCTCTCATCCAATCAGAAGCCGGCAAATCTTCGGCAATCTCCGGTAATGTTCGGTCATCTCCGGCAATGTCCGGCCCTCTCCGGCAACGTCCGGCCCTCTCCGGGACAATAAATAGCCTTTATCTGCCCTTCCGAAGCATCCATGGCCTGTACAGGGGTCCCCGACAATATTTGCATCTATTTGCCCATGTTAAATGGCAAGTGGGGAACCCTCAGTTTTCCCATACAATGAAAGGGTCCTAGGAATTGAACCCGGGTCGGTTTATCAAGAGGCAGACGCGTTATCCATTAGGCTACGAGTCATATGATACAAACCAAGGTTGAAAATAGCATATATATGTCTACTATATGGCCCATACTGGCGCACTGGCCAATGTTGAACCTAATGGGAAATGTACTCCTGGTCATTGTAGTATGGGCTGTTTGGTTTTGTTTTTCACATCTCAACACCTAGAACACGATGGGCAGGGTCCCGAAGCGATTGGTTGAATTTTTTTGAAAAAGTCACTGTGCGCATGCGTAGTGGATAAATAGCGCTGGGAGGGCGTTTTGGGGCCCAGAGGGGTCCATAGAGGGCCGGTTGAGTCGCGTGAGGTATCATTGTAAAGCACACGTGAGGGAGCATCCAGCGGGCTGGATGGAACGTGGAACTGACGTCATTCTGCGCAAGCGCAGTAGACAAAGGTTATGGAAATACACGTTTTGGGGTCTAGGTGGGCCACTGTTGGGCCAATTGAGTCGAGTGAGGTATGACTGTAAAGCACACGTGAGGGAGCATCCGACGGTATGGGTGAAACGTGGAACTGACGTCATTCTGCGCATGCGCAGTAGACAAAGTTTATCGAAATTACAACACATATAAGGGAAGTGGGAAGAGGTGCCGACATACTGACTGCGTCACATGAATTCACAGAAATCAGAAATCATGGGCCCAGGTATTATTGTAAATACACGTTTTGGGGTCCAGGTGGGCCACTATTGGGCCTATTGCATCAAGTGAGGTATCAATGTAAAGCATACGTGAGGGAGCATCCGACGGCATGGGTGTAACGTAAAACTGACGTCATTCTGCGCATGCGCAGTAGACAAAGTGTATGGAAATAAACGTTTTGGGGTTTAGGTGGGCCGCTATTGAGCCGATTGCATCAAGTGAGGTATCATTGTAAAGCATGCGTGAGGGAGCATCCGACGGGATGGCTGAAACGTGGAACTGACGTCATTCTGCGCATGCGCAGTAGACAAAGTGTATGGACATAGACGTTTTGGGGCCTAGGTGGGCCACTAGTTGTCCGATGGAGTCGAGTGAGGTATCATTGTGAAGCATACATGGAGGAGCATGCGCCTGGACCAGTGTGTTGTTTGTTTAGTGGTGTGATTGCATCAAGTGAGGTATGATTGTAAAGCATACGCGAGGGAGCATCCAGCGAAATGACTGATACGTGAAACTGATGTAATTCTGCGCATGCGCAGTAGAGAAAGTGTATGGGCATAGATGTTTAGGTGCCGAGAGGGCCCCTATTGGTCCGATTGTGTCGAGTGAGGTGTCAATGTGAAGCACTTGTGAGAGAGCATCCGACGGTATGGCTGAAACGTGGAATTGACGTCATTTTGCGCATGCGCAGTAGACAAAGTGTATGGACATAGACTTTTTGGGGTCCAGGTGGGCCACTATTGGTCCCGTTGGGTCGAGTGAGGTATCATTGTAAAGCATACGTGAGGGAGCATCCAACGGAATGGGTGTGACGTAAAACTGACGTCATTCTGCGCATGCGTAGTAGACATAGTATATGAAAATAGACGTTTTGGGATCTAAGCGGGCCACTAATGGTCCGATGGAGTCGAGTGAGGTATTATTGTAAAGCATACGTGAGGGAGCATCCGACGGGATGAGAGTGACGTATGTGTAATGTCACTTCCGGTTTCTATGAGCAAAAACTACCTCCGAACACAGAAGAGTTCTAATTTGTCCTTAGACCTTAGACGTATGTAATGCATGTATTGACTTTCAACATCCGGATGGCCTTCAACATCCGGGGCCTTTTCAACATCCGAGTAACCTGGTTTTACATCCGGATTCTCTCCAACATCCAGGTTGCTACATCCGGCGACCGTGGAACATGCGATGAGTGAGTGAGTGAGTGAGTGAGTGAGTGAGTGAGTGAGAGTGAGTGAGTGAGTGAGGCGTGCCCAACGCCCGTGAGGCGTGCCCAACGCCCGTCTTAACGCATGGACGCACTAACGATGGTGAGTGAGTGAGTGAGTGAGTGAGTGAGTGAGTTAGCGAGTGAGCGAGTGACTGAGTGAGTGAGTGGGTGGGTGGGTGGGTGGGTGAGTGAAGGAGTGAGTGGTCATATATGGTCGATTATACACCATTAGCCTACCGGTGAGAGAACGACAACAAGAATGACTGATCAATCCCCTCCAGTACATCATACCCAAGCTGGGGGAGCCGCGTTGGGTATGTTTACAATACGAGTAGCCTCTTGTCCAATCAGAGGCCGCCAATTTCGGAGCTCTTGGAGCTCGGAGCTCGGAGCTCGGGAGCGGGTAGTAGGAGGTCCCGTGTGGCAGAGGAAGTGACGTCATCGTTTTACATCCGGGTCCTCATCTTACATTCGGGTTTTTCCATGTTTACTCTCACGTGACCGGAACCGGAAGTTGTCACAAGACAGGTGGCGCCCCTCGGAGCTCTTGCACATAAACACAACATGCATAACACACACACATACCTGGTGCACCCTGTACCCTATTGCCCGTAGTGTATATATGTACACCAGGGTGCGAGGGTGCGAGGGGGAACCGGAAGTTGTCACAAGACAGGTTGCACCCCTCGGAGCTCATGCACATAAACACGACATGCATCACACACACACATACCTGGTGCACCCTGTACCCTATTGCCCGTAGGGCATAGGGTACACCAGGGTGCGAGGGTGCACCAGGTATATGTGTGTGTGGTGCATGTCGTGTTTATATGCAAGAGCTCCGAGGGGCGCCACCTGTCTTGTGACAACTTCCGGTTCCGGTCACGTAAGAGTAAACATGGAAAAACCCGGATGTAAGATGAGGACCCGGATGTAAAACGATGACGTCACTTCCTCTGCCACACGGGAGCTCCCATTACCAACACCGGCCGTAGACGCCCGCTGCCGAGCTCCGAGCTCCAAGAGCTCCGAAAATGGCGGCCTCTGATTGAACAAGAGGCTACTCGTATTGTAAACATACCCAACGCGGCTCTCCCAGCTTGGGTATGATGTACTGGAGGAGATAATAAAATGATTGACCAGCCATTCTTGTTGTTGTCGTTCTCTCGCCGGTAGGCTAATGGTGTATAATCGACCATATATGACCACTCATTCCTTCATTCACCCACCCACCCACTCACTCACTCAGTCAGTCACTCGCTCACTAGCTAACTCACTCACTCACTCACTCAGTCACTCACCATCGTTAGTGCGTCCATGCGTTAAGACGTGCGTTGGGCACACCTCACGGGCATTGGGCACGCCTCACTCACTCACTCACACTCACTCACTCACTCACTCACTCACTCACTCATCGCATGTTCCACGGTCTCCGGATGTAGCAACCTGGATGTTGAAGAGAACCCGGATGTAAAACCAGGGTACCCGGATGTTGAAAAGGCCCCGGATGTTGAAGGCCATCCGGATGTTGAAAGTCAGTACATGCATTCCATACGTCTAAGGTCTAAGGGCAAATTAGAACTCTTTTGTGCTCGGAGGTAGTTTTTGCTCATAGAAACCGGAAGTGACATCACACATACGTCACTCCCATCCCGTCGGATGCTCCCTCACGTATGCTTTACAATAATACCTCACTCGACTCCATCGGACCATTAGTGGCCCGCTTAGATCCCAAAACGTTTCCATACACTATGTCTACTGCGGATGCGCAGAATGACGTCAGTTTTACATCACACCCATTCCCTCGGATGCTCGCTCACGTATGCTTTACAATGATACCTCACTCGACCCAATCGGACCAATAGTGGCCCACCTGGACCCCAAAAAGTCTATGTCCATACACTTTGTCTACTGCGCATGCGCAGAATGACGTCAATTCTACGTTTCAGCCATACCGTCAGATGCTCTCTCACAAGTGACACCTCACTCGACACAATCGGACCAATAGGGGCCCCTCTCGGCACCTAAACATCTATGCCCATACACTTTCTCTACTGCGCATTCGCAGAATTACATCAGTTTCACGTATCAGTCATTTCGCTGGATGCTCCCTCGCGTATGCTTTACAATCATACCTCACTTGATGCAATCAGACCACTAGAGGCCCGCCTACATCCCAAAACGTGTATTTCCATACCATTTTCTCACAATTCGCTGTCTGCGCATGTGCAGAATGTTGAAACAAACAACACACTGGTCCAGGCGCATGCTCCTCCATGTATGCTTTACAATGATACCTCACCCGACTCCATCGGACAACTAGTGGCCCACCTAGGCCCCAAAACGTCTAAATCCATACACTTTGTCTACTGCACATGCACAGAATCACGTCAGTTCCACGTTTCAGCCATCCCGTCGCATGCTCCCTCAAGCATACTTTACAATGATACCTCACTTGATGCAATCGGCTCAATAGTGGTCCACCTAAACCCCAAAACGTCGATTTCCATACACTTTGCCTACTGCGCATGCGCAGAATGACGTAACTTTTACGTTACACCCATCCCGTCGGATGCTCCCTCGCATATGCTTTACATTGATACCTCACTTGATGCAATAGGCCCAATAGTGGCCCACCTGGACCCCAAAACGTGTATTTCGATACACTTTTGTCTACTGCGCCTGCGCAGAATGACGTCAGTTCCACGTTTCACCCATACCGTCGGATGCTCCCTCACGTGTGCTTTACAATCATGCCTCACTCGACTCAATTGGCCCAACAGTGGCCCACCTAGACCCCAAAACGTGTATTTCCATACCCTTTGTCTACTGCGCATGCGCAGAATGATGTCAGTTCCACGTTTCATTCAGCCCGCTGGATGCTCCCTCACGTGTGGTTTACAATGACACCTCACTCGACTCAATCGGCCCTCTAGGGACCCCTCTGGCCCCCAAAACGCCCTCCCAGCGCTATTTACCCACTACGCATGCGCACAGTGACTTTTTAAAAAAATTTCAACCAATCGCTTCGGGACTCATCGTGTTCTAGGTGTTGGGATGTGAAAAACAAAACCGAACAGCCCATACTACAATGACCAGGAGTACATTTCCCATTAGGTTCAACATTGGCCAGTGTGCCAGTATGGGCCATATAGTAGACATATATATGCTATTTTCAACCTTGGTTTGTATCATATGACTCGTAGCCTAATGGATAACGTGTATGCCTCTTGATAAAGCGACCCGGGTTCAATTCCCACTAGGACCCTTTCATTGTATGGGGAAACTGAGGGTTCCCCACTTGCCATTTAACATGGGCAAATAGATGCAAATATTTTCGGGGAACCCTGTACAGGCCATGGATGCTTCGGAAGGGCAGATAAAGGCTATCTATTGTCCCGGAGAGGGCCGGACATTGCCGGAGATGACCGAACATTACCGAAGATTGGCGGCTTCTGATTGGATGAGAGATCTGTGACGTCATCGATGACATCATCTCATTTGCATAAATACGACCCAATTTAGCTTTTATATACTACCGAGGATGTATTCGGTACGCTATAAACCTTGGAAACGAGGAAAATAACATACCTTTCTTCATTTGCTGAAATGGTTTCAGATCATTCAAGCCGGTAATTGGAAGTTGGTGTAATAAGTGTTTCACTAGTCGACAGAGGACATATTCCATACGAAATGAACCTTCAAAACGAGGACATTTTGCTCACCCATGTCCCCAAATGATTGCTTAATAAACATACATTCAAAATATTCATTCTTGCAAACACGTACATGTTACAAGTGTCTAGTCCGTCATTGGCAATCCAGCCATCGTCCATTAGCGAATATCCGCGTCCATAATCCAAAGACCTATTCCATATTACATATAACGGTATTAGTCATCTAAAGAATGATGTATCTCAGTCACACTTTGAATGTGACTGTTCATATGAGTACTATGAGGATCTTGAAGTACATGGGTTCATACGGCCCCTAGCCCCGGGTTATGCGGAATTAGACAAGTTACGAAACGTAGCTCCATAGCTGTCCTCAATTGGGAATTGTAGCGCCATGTAGCTGTCCTCAATTGGGTATTGTTACTTGGAAGCTGGTGTCAAGCGTTTCACCAGTCAAGAGACCGCGCATTCCATAAATGTTAGCTACGCCTATGTATGGTGGCCGATAAGGGACATCGCTGCATTGTTTCAGGTATGTGGTTTGGTAACACGAAGGCAGGATGCGAAGCGCGAAGTCCAAACACGAAGCCAGGATGCGAAGTGCGAAGGCAGGATGCGAAGCGCGAAGGCAGGATGCGAAGCGCGAAGTCGTGTTGGACTTCGCGCTTCGCATCCTGCCTTCGCGCTTCGCATCCTGCCTTCGCACTTCGCATCCTGCCTTCGTGTTTGGACTTCGCGCTTCGCATCCTGCCTTCGCGCTTCGCATCCTGCCTTCGTGTTACCAAACCACATACCTAGCGATGTCCCTTATCGGCCACCATACCTATGTCCTCAAATGGTTGCTGATGCTACCCATGTGAGGAAATATATCCTCAATTGAGTGTTCCGTATTGCAATCTGGTGTAACGAGGGTTTTAGACTACTATTCAGGACACATCTCCTACGATACAAACCGAGCGAGAACAATTATCCCAGCTATGACCTTAAATGGTTGCTAATAACTTAAATGTAGTCATGTCTTGAATTCAGTATTATTGATTGAAAATGATGTAAAAGAATTTCAGCAGTCAAGAGAGCACACATATAGTGCACCGTTGTGGAAAAAACAAAAATTGTTGAAAGCGACAAATCCAATTCACCCTCACCAAAAGGGCAAACTTGGACAGGACTATTTAACTGGGGACATACCACTATGGGTGAACAAAAGTAGGTGCGATCAACTTGAAATCATCGTTTCAACTAGCAATGCATGAACAGGAGCAACTTAGCAACAGGAGAGCATGATATAGCAATTAAGTTTAGACATGCTGACAGCAACAAGTGAGGACATACCTGTAACGGCCTAAAGTGTTTTTAGTCTTTTCAATTGTTCTCATATTATTTGTGCATGTAAATAAACTATCCGGTAGTATCTAATGATTACTACTCTTGCTGATCATATGTAGGAAGTATTTTCTGATTGTTGACGTCACAAGTAACATGGCGGCTTCCTTACCGAAAGCGTGTGTTTCAATCAAGAGGCAACGAAGTCTATAAAACGTCAATGATGTAACGGTTGTTTCTTGCAAACGAAATAACGTAATGCACGACTTCTGTTTAAATGACACTCATCAATTTAGTTGGTCCAATCCTGATATTGAGCCGAAAACGTCAATGATGTAACGGTTATTTCGTTTGCAAGAAACAACCGTTACATCATTGACGTTTTCGGCTCAATATGGACGAAGATAATACGATGGAGGGAGCCAGCAGATACCCGGGAAGTCGGAGCAGAGTTCTTACAGAAAAAGGACTACATTATACTCTGGAAATAAAACAGAAAAATTTCCATCATATTTTCAAGGGTCTATCTGTAACATCTGATGAACTGAGCCAGTTAATGAGCAGTAGTGCAAGTGTGACAGAAGTGCGGCACAAATATAAAGACTGGATGGCAGACTATGAACTGTTTCTCAAAGCATATGATGAAATTTGTTCGTTGATGACTGCAGATGAGAAAAGAGTGTTTGTGTCCTCACAGTTTGAACATAAAGGTGTCTTTCTGAGAAATGTAAAGTCATCTGTTGAGAACTGGTTTGCATTAAGACTAACAAGTGTTCAGCATATGGTCAACTACAGTACTGAAGTTCGGTCGAAAGACAGTGTGTCCCAGTCTGGAAGATCGCATCGGTCTAGATCATCACGTCATAGCAAGGCGTCTGTGGCAAGTAACGTTTCCTCCGCACGACTGGTAGAGGAACAGAAACGAGCAGAGCTGGAGGCAAAGGCGGCGGCATTAAAGAAGAAACAAGAGCTGGACTTGACAAAATTCCAACTGGAGCTAAAACAGGAAGAACTTGTGTTACAAACTGAACTAGCTATTTCTGATGCCAAAAGAAAGGTCTTAGATAAATTTGATCAATCTCAATTTAGTGAGCCAGGACTGAGCCGTGTTAACATTGATATCAATCAAAGTCAAAGGGTGGTACACCCTCGTGTTAATGAAACTCAATCTCTGTTAAATTCTCGAATTCACTCAGCATCAGAGTTACAAAGGGACATAGCATCAGAACTTTATCCTGTTTTACATGACAACACCATTCATAACAATGTTCCGGGTTCAAATCCAAGTGTGGAACCTTTTGTTCCAAACAGAAATGGTTATGTGGAACCTTTTGTTCCAAATAGAAATGGTTATGTGGAACCTTTTGTTCCAAATAGAAATGGTTATGTGGAACCTTTTGTTCCAAATGGAAATGGTTATGTTTCTGTAAATGAGAATGTCCCCAACTGTGGGTATGTGAATGGGCCCAATAAGGTAAGCCTTGCTGTCCCTACCTCAGGTCCCCAATTTACAGAATACTTACCTTTGTCCAACAGAGTAACATCAGATGATATGCTTCTGTCTGTAGTTCGCCATTTGAACAAGCCGCCACCTGAGTTAAAAAAGTTCAGCGGCGATCCTTTAGAATTCAAGAAGTTTATTCGTCAGTTCAATTCCAAAGTTGTAGCAAACACAGATTCAGATGACGACAGGATGACGTACCTTGAGCAGTTTACCACAGGGGAACCGAATCGTATCGTGTCGGGTTACAGCTACATGAACGCCGAACAAGGATACCATGCTGCATTGAAGGAACTAGACCAGAGATATGGCAACAACGATGTACTGGCTGCAGCATTTGTCAAACGAGTCCTGAATTGGCCTGTCATAAAACCAGACAGCCCCAAAGCTTTAGACGACTTTGGAATATTTTTGGCAGAGTGTGGTCATGCTATTCAATGCATATCGGCAGTGCGAGTCCTGGAGTATCCAGACAATCTGAAGAGATTGGTGTGCAAACTTCCATACTACTACCACGACAAGTGGCGAAACATTATACAAAAGAAAAGAGAAAGTTCTCAGGAAATAAAATTCGGCCATCTTGTGGAGTTTGTTAAGTGGGAGTCCAAGAAAGCGAACGATCCAATCTATGGGAAGGACGCTTTACGCCCTGAGTTCAAGAACACGGCAAAAGGTAAACCCAAAGTTGCAGTTGCCAAAGGGAGCTTTGGTACCAAGGTGACTGATCAGCCACAAGTTTCAGAGAGACCGACAACCGGAGCCATGAAGATGTCTGTCCCAAACAATCCCTGTTCGTTTTGCAGTAGGTCTGATCATAATCTGGATCAGTGCGACAAGATCTTCGCTTTACCCTATCAGGAGAGAATCGACTTTCTTAAACTTAAAGGTTTCTGTTTTGGGTGCTTAAAATCCGGACATCAAAGGAGAGTATGCCATAATAAGGCTACGTGCAAGCATTGCCAGGGTAGGCATCCATCAATTTGTCATGTAGAAGGAAAACCTCCGCCGATTCCAATGGAGAACAGAGGATACAACAAACGGGGAGCCTGGGCTGACAAAACCACAACCAGCGCTTCTGCCAGTGTAACTAAGGAAACAGTGCAGACCTCAAGTTTGAAGGACACAGACTGTACTATGGCGATAGTTCCTGTGGCAGTTAAAATGAAAAATGGCATGAAAGTTATTCGAACTTATGCTTTCATGGATCCTGGCAGTACAGCTTCTTTCTGCACGGAGAGATTGTTGAGAGAGCTTGGTGGCTCTGGCAAACCAATACAGATTACATTGGATACCATGGGTCAGCGTCATACGATGAAAACATTTGCTGTTAATGGTCTCGAAGTCAGCGACTTGGGCCTAGAGAACGTCATCGAGTTACCCAGGGTCTTTACTAAGGACAAGATGCCTGTTTCAGCAGCACATATTCCTACACTGGAAGATGTCAAACATTGGCCCCATTTGAAGGACATTGAGTTACCAGAAATACCAGAGGGCATCGGTTTATTGCTAGGCAATAACGTTCCAGATGCTTATTCCCCTATTGAGCTACGTACAGGCATACGTGGAAGTCCTCACGCTACCAAATCCTTACTGGGATGGATTCTCTGGAATGTAGTGAGAGACGGCCAGTCACTCGATGAAAGAGGAAACACAGTTACAGTCAACCGTGCGGCTGTCGTCGACATTCAAGAGGCAGAGAACTTAAAACAACTTGATCGAAGGGTACAAGAATCCATTAGTCTCGACTTTCCAGAGCATATAATCGACGACCGAAAGGAACCTTCTCAGGAAGACCAGAAGTTCCAGGATAAAGTGAACAGCTCCATTAAACTTGAGGACGGTCAGTATTGTATAAGCTTGCCATTCAAATCCAACGACGTCAAGTTTCCTAACAATGAAGAACAGGCAAGACAGAGGCTGAAAGGGTTGAAAGGGAAAATGTGTTCGAATGACAGCTACCGAGAGGATTACACTGTGTTCATGGAGACAATCATCGAGAAAGGTTATGCAGAGCCTGTACCTGAAAATGAGCTCAGAAGAGAAGACGGCAAGGTTTGGTACATTCCTCATCACGGAGTGTACCATCCGCGTAAACCCAATAAGATTCGCGTGGTCTTTGACTGTTCTGCATCATATCAAGGTGCCTGCCTGAACAACGCACTCCTACAGGGACCTGACCTAACGAATAATCTGTTAGCAGTTCTTCTGCGCTTTCGGCAAGAACGGGTTGCTGTTATGGGCGATGTGGAGTCGATGTTTTACAG
>JAVTVY010036439.1:0-15601 GCA_036873755.1 Hanleya hanleyi
ACATACTCAGACAATTAGGATACACCTCCACTGACCTCGGTGTGGTATGTGTGAATATCTGATTGTACACTCTCAGAAATACTCAGGTAAAAGTCCTGAACTGATCAGGTTGTATATCCACAACTTAATTTCATGGATTTCAGGGCTGATTCCCTGAATTTCAGAAAAATTTATCCCCCTGATTAGCAAGTTCCCGACCCTATTCAGGCACGTGAAATTCCCTAAAATTCAGGTAATTTAACTCATGGTTGATATACCTGAATTTCAGGAAATTATCCCTGGATTTCAGATAAGATCCCTGAAATTGAGTTGTGGATGTGCAAAGCTGACTAATTCAGGATTATTCCCTGAATAATTTTGAGAGTGTAGGCTTGACTTTCGGCATTAGGAGTACAGATCAATGGATGGTTGTCCCGGTGTCAGGATTATGTAACTGGTTCGTCCTGATATGACAGAACAATTGATGTGTGCGGCGTTAAAGATCTACTCTCCTATACTAAACGTTGATATTCAAGATTGCGAATAAGAGACGGTATTAACTGTCAAGAAATCTACTATGTTGATAGAAATGGTAAAAGAAAATAGTAAAGGAATCAACATTGATGTTGATAAATGTACTGAGTGTAAGACAAAATATCTAAGGCAAACATTATAGCTAGAGTGAGGGTTAGATTCAACATATTTTCCGATACACTACACTAAACCATGAATTTGTTATTGTACTCGTGGTAAACATATTTTTCACTTGGCTCAAGATACGAAAAATGACAATACCTGCTGAAGCTAGGAAAGATAGCCTCGACAAGTATATGTAGGTTTACTGTTTCTGTGCGGAATTTAGGCCATACGACGTCGGATATTACAGGTTAGATTTTCTAAGCTTCTTGCATTTACCAGGTTACCCCATGTTAAGGTGTTTACTCTATCAAACGTCCATGATGCTCGTCCATTAACATCAGATGAGTTGTTTGAGCTGATCTGTCATCACAGTTCCCGAGCTAGCGTATTTAATTCCGCTTTGTGGATACTTCATAATCTGCACATGGATAGCTAAAATAAAAGCGCGGCTGAGATACCAAGGCTACGTCCGAGAATTCGCCGTATTCTCGGGTCTGAATGTTGTCATATGGTTGCTTTTTAGTCACCAAACGTCGTCAGTTTTTCCCACCTCTTGCATATCGCTCGAATTCGTGAAAGTGCTGATAATTTGTTTTCATTTTTTTCATAATGTTTTGTTTATTACCTGAGAGGGAAAGGAGGCATTACTACTTCACTCCCAGCGAACTTTCTATCCTACCTTCGCATCCACTCACTATTGAGAGCGGACAGTCAGTGGCTTTGTAGCTTATCATATTGGGGTGATTTTTAGCCTATTTGCAGAACCTTTCGAGAAAGAAGAGATCTTTCAATTTAGAATTCTGAAAAACCATTTATATATATTTTTCCTCGACAGTCTCCAGGAGATCTCCCCATAGATTCAGGATTTCGGAAATACAACGAAAATTCTAAACGGAAGAAAAAAGATTGATGGAGAGACTTCCTCATTGAATTCACCCTTTAATATATGGGATCAGAGAGAAATTGGGTGAAAAATGCTTGTATGTCCACATATTTGCGCCTGATATGGTAACGGAATGCATGCCAGGATCAGAAAGGGGTATTTTTTCGAATACACGAAGGCGTATTACATTTAATTAAGCGCTTACCTGTACAGCCAGTCATTTTTCCCCCTCGGCGGCCAAGCACAATTGCGTCACAGAGATAGTGGTCCTGTATAAGCTGTTCAAATTGTTGTGTACGCCACTTCTCAGAATAATCGGCAAAGAAAGCATTGACGTCAGGGAGCCAATCTGTAATATTAGAAGATATCAGGCGTTCGCCCTTAAATGTTGAAACAGTTATATAATTGCTCAATAAGGTATCAAGGTCCCGATTTTAATCCAGAATGCGTGAAACCATTTACTCCCAAGCTTGACTGAGATACATACTCTGAAGAAGGGTTTGAGGGATTTGCACACGGCGTATACATATCTCGCATTTGCTAGATCATTAGCTGACTGTGCTGCTATTTTGAACGCCACAGAATATTATTGTAGGAACTTGTCAATCAGGGCTATACCACCAAACGCCCCCATTCACAGTTTCTTAGACCATGTGGCAAATGTCGAAGGTTGTCGGCTAAATAAAATCGTAGTGTACAAGATCTCTGGCGCTCTCTGGTAACTTGTGTCCAGTTTCACATAACCTGGGGCTAGCGGCCTTTTCAATATCATTTTACGCTTGCTATATTCCTGGATACTTGACGACATGAACATAACAGACCTTTACAGAAACTCTATGGTTTGTAGCCCGGAATTCTTTGTTCAATTTCTGCCACAGCCTGATGAATATGACGGAATAAAAAGTGCAACATTCAAGTGTTTCAAACGGTGAGATATCTGTTGACAATAATCTTGTTGGTTGCTGGTGTGCGTTTCTGAGTGTTTCAGGTATTCGATTGTTGATCATCCGGTTATACAGATAACTACTCCATGTATATCTGAGATACTTTAGTCTGTTTGTGCTGTAGCTTATTTGACAGGTCTACTAAAACATTAGGAAATGATCATGAGGATAATATTTTATTTTAAAGTCACCGGCTTTCGATTATTGACGCGGAATTTCTTTTATGAACGATGCCCGAAAAACTCAACGTGTAATTTGTCGCAAAAATACATTGACGGCAACAAGCCAATATACGTCGAAGTTGCCCATTGTATATCGATGAAACGGCAGGATGGAAAGAACAAATAGTTGATACATACCTACAGTTAGTCCCAGTTCAGAACAGCAAACAACGATAACGCCAACCAGAAGTAATGTAGGCTTCATTTTAGACCTTTGCGAATGAAGAAATTTGAATGAAAATAATACTAAGTACAAAATGATTTTATGTTATGCTCATAATCTTGGCTTAAATAAATTGATGTACTTGTTGCAATATGCTTTGAATTAACAACACTAATGTGAATGGTCCCATATCTTGGGGCTTAAATTTTTGTGATATTTCTGCTCCAATGCTGCACCGTATAATTGGGCACTGAGAAGATCGGGCAACAATACTTCAAGGACAAACAAGCTGATCGAGAAAGCTTTCCTTTGCACCCCGGAGATTCAGTTCTCCATCCCTTGTGTGCTTTGGCATGACATTCCATCCCGTGGAGCATGTTTTCCATCCTGTGGAGCAAAACAGTACACTCTTTCGGCCTCTCCAGACAAAGTGCAAGATACCGATGAACGGGGGCGGGGGTAGGTGGATAATCATGTTGCCTATCAGGGACCTATTTAAGCATAGAAGCGATGTGATCACAATTCCCTCTCTGGCAAGAGCCCGTTTTCGGTGAATAAGCTACACAGTTAGAGCTGTTGTGGGTATTTTGACAGACGAGCTCGCATTATTTCCACGATTGGAGTCATTTTTATCACATGGTCCGTCCGTTTTCAATGAAATATTCTGCCAATGTTACTAGTATACACATCTGTTGTTGTAAAGTCAGTTAAACTGACTAGAGAATCGTTGCCGAACTCAGCTGAACTAATTGTATTGTGGTAGTCCATACCACGGTGCACGACAAGCCATCCCTTGGAGCAAGAAAAACAGATAAATTCTTCTGAATTTGTGAAGTATGCTGCATCACAAATGTCGAAACATGCTGGTCAAGCAAGTGAACGGTGTCCTTTACCGAGGAAACGTTACAAATGGTTATATTGTTGAATTTATAATATAAAATGAAGCTTTTAATAAATCCGTTATTTGATCCGTGACAGTACCAGGTGAAGAACAAAAGTTTTCTGATTTTGGTGAACACCCTTAAAACAGTGGTGCGGTGACTCGGTTTTTATTTCATTTGATGCACTTTTTTTTATTTAAAAAAAAGTGAAATCAGGAAAGAATAGGTGTGCTCCCAACCCAGAATATTAATTTTCCAACACTATTTCAACAGTTAGCCATCTGTCATGAAATTTATTATAAAACCTGATACCGTAATTGTTCATCCTGATTGGTCGTATGATATTCTGTAATTCCCCACATGCATGCATAGCACAAGAACTATTACATGTTCGGCAGTAGCTAACTGTCTAGAGGGTTTGATGATCAAAGCTGAAAACATGCACAAATCAATATGTAAACCTCGAATAATCGGTACCGCAAATTATTGATCTACGGTATATTTGTCGATGTCATATTTTTTACTGTTATCGGACGTGGATCATAGGTTTGCAAAGTCCTTCCTCTGTTATCTTTTGTAATATAGAAACATTCGATATGGACATCGTAATAAAACACTCGTTGAATACTGCCTGTCTCGAGCTGAAGATCCTGATGTCACACCCCACAGCGCACAAAGTGACGAGTGCGTTGACCCGAGAAACTAGAAAATTTATGATGGGTCTACGGTAACGTCCGCAATTTATGTTATGTGTATTAACAATACAAATAATATTCCTAGTCCGGCCTGTTGGTGGTTGTTCGGGCCAAAAAATCCACTAGCATGACTGCCCGGTTATTGGACAGGCTATTGGACACCTAGATGCAGTGGGGCTATTTTTCTGGGAATATTACAAGACAACTGTAAAACAAATTTAATTTTACAGTTGAGTTACAAAGACATGCTAATAATTTTTGTTTACTCACGGAATTTGTGCACGTTTAGCCCTCGTGCTGGTCGGAAATAGTGTCACAAATTTGGGTAAAAAAATGCGTCAGAAAATTTCCTCCAGTTTCGCAGTTTCATTCCTGATTGCAGGTATGATTAAATTCAACGAAATTTGACTGAAAATGTTCCAACAAATATAGAGAATCTTCATTTTGAATCTGAGTGTGCAACGCGACCGGCGTTTGGCAGACGATGTATATATCTCCCCACCACTCCATCTAAAAATAGACCAATTCCCGGGAGCAGCCAGTTTACGATAGCATGACATGCGGCTCACACTGGCAATAGCGCTGATTGACAGCCAAGGATAATGGGCACTCCCAAAAACTGTAAAATTTGGCACCGGTTGAATCTTCGACGCTCATTCCAAAACTCATTTGTGGGCTACAGTGCTGATTCATGCTTAAATATTCTTGGAGGTTTACTAAAGACTATGGGGCAAACAATTTGGCAGTAAGTTGATTAGTTTCAAATAAATCCATCACTGAAAAAGTGTCCAATAACTGGGAGCAAACTTGCATTTTCATACCGTGAATGGTCCCTGCGTTTCAACTATTCCCAGTCTCTCTTCGTATTTTTTCTTCAATATTTTTTTATGACGATTTATGTCTAAAGATGTAGTCTTTAATTCAGTGTTACTTTCTTGGCCATACATGGTTGCATGACCGACCTGCAGACTCTTATTCATAAAAAGTGTCTAATAACCGGGCAGTCATGCTAGTGGATGAAATGCTGAAGTCATTTCGTTTTCAATTCTTCAACATCGAAATTCAGGAATCGCAATAGCAAGGAAATCAATTCTTTCAAGTTTTTCTTGCTCCAAGGGATGGCTTGTCGTGCTCCGTTGTATGGACTACCGCAATACAATTAGTTCAGCTGTTCTCTAGTCAGTTTACCTGACTTCACAACAACAGATATGTATACTAGTAACATTGGCAGTATATTTCATTGAAAACGGACGGACAATGTGATAAAAATGACTCCAATCGGGGGTATAATGCGGGCTTGTCTGTCAAAATACCCACAACAGCTCTAACTGTGTAGCTTATTTAAGGAAAACGGAACCTTGACAGAGAGGGAATTGTGATCACAACTTTTCTGTGATTAAATAGGCCCCTGATAGGCTACATGATTATCAACCTACCTCCGCCCCCGTTCATCGGTATCTTGCACTCTGTCTGGAGAGGCCGAAAAACGTGTACTTTCGGCCATGTTTTGCTCCACTGGATGTAAAACATGCTCCACGGGATGGAATGTCATGCCAAAGCACACAAGGGATGGAGAACTGAATCTCCGGGGTGCTTTGCGAATATGTGTTCATCTAGATCCAGATTCGAGGCAGGCTGTCTCGGAAGAATTGAATATCATGTTGAATTATTATAACAAAGTCGCGTAGTTTCATGGTGCAGTTAATACCTACGTGACGGTATGCACAGCCAATTCGTAGTTACGGTATCTTGCTAGTGAATCGATGCCTCAGAATGTTTAACATGCTTCATACAATTTTCGATTTATAGTCAGTTAATGCATCGTATTCCCCGGGGTCTTCAATTAAATTATCGCAGGTGGGTCTTTCAACGGATAGTTTCCACGTGTTGCCAGTTTTATGAGTCATTCGTTGACGTTCTCTTCTACAATTGCAGTTTTTGCTTCATTCTGTAAATCATGTCTTTGCGTTCTCATTTATGGAAGTATCTCACTCAGCTAAAACCAGTTACATCAGTCAGAAAATATTGCGATAGGAAATCAAATAAATTGTGCACTCTTTGCATACAAAAATATTGAAGGAAAGCTACAAACACGTCTTATTCACCGTCTACTTGCCCATTCCCTCCACTACAGATCTGGTGAGGTTATACTGCAGTTCTACACAGGTGACGCTGCATATATGTCTTCAAAATCGAAACCAGTTGGAACCAGTATAGGAACACCAATGCACCACGTGATAACTTCTCGTTTTAAAACAATTAATTGGTCAATTAAAAGTGTTAAATGGCAATCTTGCCTATTCATTGGCTGGGGAAGAAAATTGGTAAAAAATCCAGCCAATCACAGAGTTCATGTAAAGGTTCATAGAATACGACCGACCATTAGACTACTGATGGTAGCTTGTTGATCTGTCCTGTACATAAAAATCCTAGGGGAGATTGGAAACACAGGGACAGGGGAGACTTGGGACACCCCTTATTTGGTACCCTTGTGGAAGACAATGGAGACTGAGCTTACATGTGCTGTTTGGTATTTATACCGCCTCCCACATTTACCATTCTGATGTTTCCTGGAGTCATTGAAGAGAGTAAATCTTTCTTTTTATTTTTATTTTATTTTATTTTATTTTTTTATCTTGAAAAGCTAGATTTTGGAGGCCACGCCCATGTTTATACGGTGCAATATTAGGTATATGATGCCGATATCTTGGCACAGGATTGTCTTTTATATAGGTCACACATGACACTGACCGAATTTGTGAGGGCATGAACAGTAGAGCAACGAAGTGCCATTTTGCTAAGTTGGGTCCCCTGTGGAGAGTTGGGACACAGCGTCTCCCCGAGAGTGTCCCATCTCTCCCTACACTATCGAAGAATATTGCGATATGTATGGTATTACTTTCTGCAGGCAATGAGATAATTTTTTAGCAAGTTCCCATTTCCATGTTAAGCCATTATTTTTCTCAATAAAAAAGTTAGTTTGATTGCATATAAGTCTTCACATCGGTTGTCCCATATCTTCCAACTCCTTGTCCCATATCTCCCGACATTGTCCCAAGTCACCCCCAAAATACGCTGAAATGAAACCGTCTCAACATCATAACACACTCGAGTTTGGTGTCTTAAACACTGTGGCATTGCATGGGTATTCTTCCCAGGTTGGTGCATGAATCGCAATGATTTGCACAACTAAATACTTTGGACGGGATGTGAAATAATGTGACGTCACAGAAATAGTGTCCCAGGTCTCCCAACGCTCCCCTACTAACCAAAGCGTGTTCTTGATGTCGCTGCATCACAATCTGTGAAAATGAGAAAGCGACTATAGAAATATAGATCAAGTTGTTACAGACAAATAGATGTCAATACACATCTGCTGTGATCGATTTTGCGTGAGTTGTATGAATTCAATATATTTTCAGAATTCTCGTTTCAGTAGAATGGTGACAGTTATTATATGTAAATGCGGATTAGCTGAATATTGTGATAGGTCGCACAATGGCCAGATGTAGGCCAGCTCAACAGCTGTGTGTCAACTGTCGTTATCACAACCACCTGATGCAGCACCTTTAGTCCATTAACATCATTCACAAATGATTCCGGTATCAAAATCTCAATTCCTTTCTCGCAGACCACTAATATGAAAATATAACTGGAAGCGGAAATATCGGTCGCAATATCGAAGACCGAATTGGCGATAACGCTCGGATTGTTATTGTAATTAAATTTGTTGCTAGTAGAAGTATCGAACAAGTTTGCATATGTGGTGCTCAGATTTGCCATATCTCTCTCATTCACTGTCGAAATTGACAAACCAGTATATTTGTAATGAGCGTCATTCTCGTTTCGTTAACGAATCGTGGGAACTGTTGGTATGAAAAATTGTGCTAGCTATACCGGAAAAATGAAACAGCGTATCTTTTCACGGCGACTATAACTTAAATATGTTATCGCTAGAGTCACTCAATTTTGACAGGTCCGTGGTAGCCATATATATTCTTTGATGGGATGAAGTTTCAAAATCAACCTTGGAAGGCAACATCATCGACCGTGTACTCCAAGTTACGGTTACACAGTTTTTTGTTAAGATATTTGGGAGAAGAAGGATATTTTGCGATAATGACATCATCCAATATGGCCACCAAACCAGTTCACCAGATCGAAAAACCGAACATCATTGGCATGCCCACACAGCATCGATAATTTACATTTGAAATGCGATCAATTAACTTAGTTTTTGCATTAAATGTGTCATCTACATTTTTTATCCGTAACGAAGATATTGTTCTACTCTCTACTCTACTCTACTCTCTACTCTAAATATTATTGAGCGCAGTGTTTCCTGATATATTCTCTACTCTAAATATTATTGAGCGCAGTGTTTCCTGATATATTCTCTACTCTAAATATTATTGAGCGCAGTGTTTCCTGATATATTCTCTACTCTAAATATTATTGAGCGCAGTGTTTCCTGATATATTCTCTACTCTAAATATTATTGAGCGCAGTGTTTCCTGATATATTCTCTACTCTAAATATTATTGAGCGCAGTGTTTCCTGATATATTCTCTACTCTAAATATTATTGAGCGCAGTGTTTCCTGATATATTCTCTACTCTAAATATTATTGAGCGCAGTGTTTCCTGATATATTCTCTACTCTAAATATTATTGAGCGCAGTGTTTCCTGATATATTCTCTACTCTAAATATTATTGAGCGCAGTGTTTCCTGATATCTTCTAAGCCATTTTGCCTTTAACATCCCATAGTAAAAATACCGACGAGTATGATTGGCCGATGATGACCTTGTTGTTCTTTTTAGGCCCCTAGGGATGGTTCAACAGAGCAGATCGCATTATCCACGATAGCCACCAAATCAGTAGACCTATTTAGCTTCTACCGGAAATAAACCAGGTAGATGATATATAATTAAGATATCAAGTTTAGGCTTCATTTATTGCCTGTATATGGTAGGATTCTGCTGGTGGACTGTTAGTCCCCGAGGCCCGCCCTCTGCACATGTCATTCGACAAATATATGTAGGTTTATTGTTTTGGTGGAAACTTGCTCATCCATTAACATCAGAGTAGTTATTTGTTTGCGCAGAACTGTCACTGTAAAAGGAACCTCTGCAAGCTTTAATTTGGTGTGTAGGATTATATACAGCATTAAAAGCCTTGTTACCGGAGAACCACTTATTAACTTTATGAAACTGGCCTTGTGTAATACAGTTGGAAGGTTGAAATAAAAAAAAAATCTACAATATGTTCCATGAATATCCAAAAACGATTCACATGACGGGTAACAGCATATACGAAGTGGGTAAAATGTGTTTTTGTTTTTTGTTTTTTTTTTTTTAATCTCCAAAACAGTAATTATTACTGTATTCAAGTTTCAAGTAAACAGATTTTGTGTTAATTATACATGTAACCAGTAGTGTTTGGATGCGTAGTTTTTAAATGAGATTAAGGTAAACAGATTTTCTGTTAATTATGCATGTAATTAGTAGTGTTTGGATGCGCAGTTTTCAAATGCGATTAAGGTAAACAAATTTTCTGTTAATTATACATGCAACTAGTAGTGTTTGGACGCGCAGTTTTCAAATGAGATTAAACAATTGTTATTTTCATATTGTCAAATATTTCCCATGGCTCTGGTAAATTTTTATGGGTTTTGGTAAGTTCAGTCACATCATACATTGTCATACATTAGTTCCTACATTTCTAGTGCAGATTCCCGATAGCTTTGTAGTTATGGCCCTGTAATCACAAACATACCAATGGCAATAATTCTAGAACCTAGATCAATGCCAGGTTAGAGAGGCAGTGACGTGATACATAGAGGATATTGCACTGTTGAGTTTGAATAGCATAAATATTTGTTCGAGTGAAAGGTGGAAGGATAACCCACGAGACGCGAAATATTTGTTCGAGTGAAAGGTGGAAGGATAACCCACGAGACGCGAAGCGTCGAGTTGGTTATCCTTTCACCTTTCACTCGAACAAATATTTATGCTATTCAAACTCGACAGTGCAATATTCTATTTATTATTTATAGAACAGTATATTTTTATCAATTTTGTAATATTAGATACCATGGGTTGTCTTTTGAAGTAATTTTCTAACACAAATTAAGTCGGATTTTATTTTGTTTATGGCGCGGAGAAATACAAAGGCATTAGCCAATGGAATTGAAGAGCTCTGAAGACACGTGCAACTGTCAATCAAGCGGCTAAGTCGAAAGACCGCTCGAAGCGAGAAGAAAATATCTTCTTGAATTTTAAAAGGAAGGCAAGTTCTCACGAAGGACAGTGACACGTGGGCCTGCTGATAGCTGTCTACATCCCGGTTCAGTTGAATA
The DNA here is from genome assembly GCA_036873755.1 of Hanleya hanleyi. Taxonomy (NCBI): domain Eukaryota; kingdom Metazoa; phylum Mollusca; class Polyplacophora; order Lepidopleurida; family Hanleyidae; genus Hanleya; species Hanleya hanleyi. The sequence continues at coordinate 10,766 of JAVTVY010036439.1, forward strand.
GAAGTGAAACCGGAAGAACGGACAACAAAAACACAACACTGCTGACTCGACTCGCGACTGTGTCGAACACACATGGTCGGATAAACACCACGACAAACCGCAACTTCAAGCTCTCCGTGGACCCAAGGTGGTTAGTAACTTTATTTCTACTCATATCAGTATTAATTGTGCATTCTTGGTTGATGTAACAACTGTTATTTTATGTCGAACGAGCCTAAAAGTTCACTTACTGCGAAAGTCTAAAAATAGACCTGACATCACGGTATCAGGTCATGTCGTCCAAAAATCTTCGCGCAAAGATTGAGACAGATGGACCAACGATTGAGGCCGATCACTCAAAGTATTTTATAGATCGTACCAGAGTAGAACGCAGCGCTGTGTGGATGTTAGCTAACACTTAAATAAAAGATAATTGAATTTTATATATGAAATGATCTGTATATATATTCATTCCATGACGAAATTTTGAAGAGTTATGAATTGTTGGCAAGCATTTCCAGAATGAAGGCAGTGAAAGAAGTAGTTCCGGCAAGGTCACTGCCAGGTCAGAGTTCACATGTACTCAGCAGTTAGATAACAAAAGTGTTATCTAACTGTAAAAGTGTTCTCTAACTGCAATGAAAATATCACTTTTAAGAGTGAAGAAAATATAAGAATTTCACTGTTTTATAAATAATAAATGTTTGTTTTAAACTACAGTTGCTTACAGGATATTGTTTTATAATATATAACTCCCATATAACACCTTTTACACCCAGCTATTCTCGAGGTCACGTCGAATCGATTAGTAACGAATGCCAAAATGAAGACGGTTTAGTGTTTTTCTTAAGTGATTATTTCAATACAAACGGAAAATTTGTTTTTCAGTAAAATAGATGCCATGTTTTCGATTGTGACCCTATAGTAAAGAACCCACGGACCGACGCCAAGGCCAAGGTGACAATTCAATGAAACCATGCCTGGGTCACGCGTAACATTCGTTGCAAATACCAAATTGTTGTAACGTATTTTTGGTGGGATAACTAACTATAACTCCTTTTTGTATCATGTTGCATCGGATCGTTTTTTAATTAACATCATAGATCTTGCACGCCACGCTCAGCATACGACATGTATCAGTAGTATATAAACCGCAAATTCAGTCGCATTGACCTACTTATTTGTTCCCCCGGGTAAAATTTAAGGGGTACTTACTTAAATTCCCCCTCTTTTATGCAAATGAGGTCACGTGATCGCGGAGCATGCGGAGCTCTCAGCCAATCAGAAGCGAGTATTTCGTCACGTGACTGACCTTTCCCACCTCCAACACAGAAGAGTTCCTGCGGAGCATGCGGAGCTCTCAGCCAATCAGAAGCGAGTATTTCGTCACGTGACTGACCTTTCCCACCTCCAACACAGAAGAGTTCCTGTGGAGCATGCGGAGCTCTCGCCATGCCGTCATTTCAAATCCGTCACAGAGCTCTCGTCCAATCAGAAGCCGTCATTTTTTTTTAAATAGTTCCGAAGCATCAATGGCCTGTACAGGGTCCCCGACAATATCCCCATCTATTTGCCCATGTTAAATGGCAAGTGGGCAACCCTCGGTTTCACCATACAATGAAAGGGTCCCAGTGGGAATTGAACCCGGGTCGTTTTATCAAGAGGTAGACACGTTATCCATTAGGCTACGAGTCATATGATACAAACCAAGGTTGAAAATAGCATATATATGTCTACTACCAATGTTAATGTATACGGGGAATACCTAAATAGACGTTTTGTGACCTAGGTGGGTCCCTAATGGACCGATTGGGTCGAGTGAGGTATCAAAGTGAAGCATTCGTGAAGGGGCATCTGATGGGCTGGGTGTGGGGTTGAAATATTGGCATTCTGCGCATGCGCGGTGGCCAAAGGGTATGAAAATAGACGTTTTGGAGCTAGGGGAGCCACTAATGGTCCAATGGGGTCGAGTGAGGTATCAAAGTGAAACATTCGTGAAGGGGCATCTGATGGGCTGGGTGTGGGGTTGACATATCGGCATTCTGCGCATGCGCGGTGGCCAAAGGGTATGAAAATAGACTTTTCGGAGCTAGAGGAGCCACGAATGGCCCAATGGGGTCGAGTGAGGTATCAAAGTGAAGCATTCGTGAAGGGGCATCTGATGGACTGGGTGTCGGGTTGACATATCGGCATTCTGCGCATGCGCGGTGGCCAAAGGGTATGAAAATAGACGTTTTGGAGCTAGGGGAGCCACTAATGGTCCAATGGGGTCGAGTGATGTATCAAAGTGAAGCATTCGTGAAGGGGCATCTGATGGGCTGGGTGTGGGGTTGACATATCGGCATTCTGCACATGCGCGGTGGCCAAAGGGTATGAAAATAGACGTTTTGGAGCTAGGGGAGCCACTAGTGGTCCAATGGGGTCGAGTGAGGTATCAAAGTGAAGCATTCGTGAAGGGGCATCTGATGGGCTGGGTGTGGGATTGAAATATCGGCATTCTGCGCATGCGCGGTGGCCAAAGTGTATGAAAATAGACGTTTTGGAGCTAGGGGAGCCACTAATGGTCCAATGGGGTCGAGTGAGGTATCCATGTGAAGCATTCGTGAAGGGGCATCTGATGGGCTGGGTATGGGGTTGAAATATCGGCATTCTGCGCATGCGCGGTGGCCCAAGGGTATGGAAATAGCGGTTTTGGAGCTAGGGGAGTCCCTAATGGGCCAATGGAGTCGTATGAGGTATCAAAGTGAAGCATTCGTGAAGGGGCATCTGATGGACTGGGCGTGGGGTTGAAATATCGGCATTTTGCGCATGCGCGGTGACCCAAGGGTATGGAAATAGACGTTTTGGAGCTAGGGGAGCCCCTAATGGTCCAATGGGGTCATATGAGGTATCAATGTGAAGCCTATGTGAGGGGGCATCTGACTGGACTAGTGGCTCGAGCGTTGTCACCATTCTACGCATGCGCGGTGGCCAAAGGGTATGAAAATAGACGTGTTGGGATCTAGGGGAGCCCCTAATGGGCCGATGGAGTTGTATGAGGTATCCATGTGAAGCCTATGTGAAGGGGCATCCAGTCATGGGTGGGTGCATGTAAAAATTTTCCTGAAAAAAAAACAGAACACGGACTTTATCGAAAAATCCTGGAAAATGCCTATATGGGGTATGGGGGGTATATAGGTCGCCGGGCTTAACGGGGCTTGCCTATCAATAGAGTTATCTCCCCCTAGTTCCAGGGTGGGTGTATGTAAAATTTTTCCTGAAAAATACGGAACACGGACTTTATTCTAAATTACGGGAAAATGCCTATATGGGGTATGGGGGTATAGGACCATCCTGGGAAACCTACTTCTAGACATTTGCGGTATAGGTTGTGGGGTCTCGTTTTCTTAGTCTCGTCAAGACAAACATGATAGGAAGTGTCGCGGAGCGAATCGGTGAAATTTTTGAAAAAGTTCGAGGAGCCCCATATAGACCCATATAGGCCCATACTAGGGGTATAGGACCGATGTTTGTCCCACTGGGAAACCCACTTCTATGCATTTGCGGTATGGTTGTTTGGATTTGTTTTCTTAGTCTCGTCATTTAGAACATGATAGGAAGTGTCGCGGAGCGAATCGGTGAAATTTTTGAAAAAGTACCATACAGCCCATATAGACCCATATAGGCCCATACTAGGGGTATAGGACCAATGTTTGTCCCACTGGGAAACCCACTTCTAGACATTTGCGGTATGGTTGTTTGGATTTGTTTTCTTAGTCTCGTCATTTAGAACACGATAGGAAGTGTCCCGGAGCGAAACGGTGAAATTTTTGAAAAAAGTCACCAAGACCCATATAGACCCATATAGATCCATACTGGGGTATAGGACCGATGTTTGTCCCACTGGGAAACCTACTTCTATACATTTGCGGTATGGTTGTTTGGATTTGTTTTCTTAGTCTCGTCATTTAGAACATGATAGGAAGTGTCCCGGCACGAATCGGTGAAATTTTTGAAAAAAGTCACCGAGACCCATATAGACCCATTATAGTCCCATACTGGGGGTATAGGACCGATGTTTGTCCCACTGGGAAACCTACTTCTATACATTTGCGGTAGGGTTGTTTGGATTTGTTTTTCACGTCTCGTCATTTAGAACACGATGGGAAGGGTGCCGGAGCGAAACGGTGAAATTTTTGGAAAAAGTCACCGAGGCCTGGGTAGACCCATAGGCCTATACTGCATGGCTATGGGAGTATAGGCCCATACGGGGTGGACGTGTTGGAGTCTAGGTGAGTCCCTGGTGGTCCAATGGTGTCGTATGAGGTCTTATTTTGAAGCTCTCATGCAGGAGCACTTGACTACACTAATGGTTCGTACGTTGTCAATACTCTGCGCATGCGCAGTCTGGCCGTAGTTTTGAAAGCAGACATTTTGAGGGGGTATGTGGGTGTGTTTGGGGTCAATGGCGTGAGTCATTTTTCGCTGATCTACAATATGAGCCAGTACGCTCAGTCTTTCAGTTGCGCCCAATGCCATCGGGTGTTTCACCGTTCCTTCAACTTACATCGCCACGAGAAAATCTGTGACAACAGTGTCAAGCGAGTATATCCCGGTGGTGTTTTTCATAATACGCCTACTATTTTCCAGGAACTGGCCGATGAGGGTGTGATCATACCGGAGGTGGATCGTTATTTTCCCTACCGGGCGTGTTACGATTTTGAGGCCCTGTTGGGGCCCATGGACATGTTTTCAGCGAAAACGCAGTGGACGCAGCGCCATATTCCTCTGAGTGTGAGTATTTCCAGCAACGTACCTGGCTATGACGCTGCACCGGTATGTTTCGTGTCCACGGGGATGTCCCATGAGTTGATCACC
>JAVTVY010036440.1:0-17124 GCA_036873755.1 Hanleya hanleyi
CAAATTTCAGAAGAATCCGACGAGCGTTTCCCAAATGATTACTCGAAGAGGTAGGGTTTTCGTAGGTATCAGATAAAGCGTTTCAAAGCTATCACTTGCAGCAGGGAAGACCGGAATGGCGACACCTACAGACAGATCTTGCTGAAACGCTATACCAATCGACATCTTGCCGCAAGGAATGCATATGCCGAATTTCGGAAGAATCCGACATCGGAAGAATTTGAACGGATATCAATGGAACGGACAACCTGTAACCATCTGGATCATCTATACGCGATAAGCTTGACCATGGGAGCGTGAGTATCCATTTTCAACCTACTTTCGGCAACTATAAGAGGGAATTCTTGTGGCATGGCAAGTTTATTGTGAAGAAATAATTCACTAGTTTCTCGTGTTTTTCCGTCCAGGTTATTGCCCAGAAACAAATTTCGGACCTGTAGGTAGAAGCGGGCGAAACATAATCCCAAGGGACATCTCATGGCATGATATCTACAAAACCAAATTTGAGACAAATCCGAGGAAGGTCCTCAAGTTATTGCCCAGAAACCAAATTTAGATTCTGTCACCAGGTGGCGCCACCTGTTGGCGCAAGTGTGCGAAACACAATCACAAACGACATCTTATGGCATACGAATACCAAATTTGAGAAGAATTCGATGAGCAGTTGTCTAATTATTGCCCTGAAACAAATTTCGGATTTTTCCACCAGGTGGTGCCACATGGCAGGAAATACAATCCCAAATACAATCTCATGACATGGTATTTGTATACCAAATTTTAGAAGAATCCGAGGAGGGTCCTCATGTTATTGCCCGGAAACCAAATTTCGATTTTGATACCATTTGGCGCCACATGTAGGCACAATCCCAAGTGATATATCATGTCATGGTATATTCATACCAAATTTGAGAAGAATCCGATGAGCAGTTCTCAAGTTATTGCCCGGAAACAAATTTCGGATTTTGCCACCAGGCGGCGCCACCTATGAGCAGAAGTGGGTAAAACGCAATCCCAAGCAATATTTCATGGCAAGGTATACGCATACCAAATTTAGGAAGAATCCGATGAGCGGTTCTCAAGTTATTGCCCGGAAACCAAATTTAGAACCTGTACGCGCAAGTAGGGAAACTCAATTCAAGCGACATGGTATCCAGATAGAATAGTCTCATAGGCAGATATGGTACCCCGATAGAATAGTATCATAGGCAGACGTGGTATCCCGATAGAATAGTCTCATAGGCAGACATTATATCCTGATAAAATAATATCATAGGCAGACATGGCATCCGATAGATTAGTCTCAAAGGCAGACATGGTATCCCGATAGAATAGTATCATAGGTAGATATGGTATCCCGATAGAATAGTATCATAGGCAGACATGGTGTCCCGATAGAATAGTCTCATAGGCAGACATTATATCCTGATAAAATAATAACATAGGCAGACATGGCATCCGATAGATTAGTCTCAAAGGCAGACATGGTATCCCGATAGAATAGTATCATAGGTAGATATGGTATCCCGATAGAATAGTATCATAGGCAGACATGGTGTCCCGATAGAATAGTCTCATAGGCAGACATTATATCCTGATAAAATAATAACATAGGCAGACATGGCATCCGATAGATTAGTCTCAAAGGCAGACATGGTATCCCGATAGAATAGTATCATAGGTAGATATGGTATCCCGATAGAATAGTATCATAGGCAGACATGGTGTCCCGATAGAATAGTCTCATAGGCAGACATTATATCCTGATAAAATAATAACATAGGCAGACATGGCATCCGATAGATTAGTCTCAAAGGCAGACATGGTATCCCGATAGAATAGTATCATAGGTAGATATGGTATCCCGATAGAATAGTATCATAGGCAGACATGGTGTCCCGATAGAATAGTCTCATAGGCAGACATTATATCCTGATAAAATAATAACATAGGCAGACATGGCATCCGATAGATTAGTCTCAAAGGCAGACATGGTATCCCGATAGAATAGTATCATAGGTAGATATGGTATCCCGATAGAATAGTCTCATAGGCAGACATTATATCCTGATAAAATAATATCATAGGCAGACATGGCATCCGATAGAATACTATCATAGGCAGATATGGTATCTCGATAGAATAGTCTCATAGGCAGACATGGTATCCCGATGGAATAGTATCATAGGCAGACATGGCATCCCGATAGAATAGTATCATAGGCAGACATGGTATCCCGATAGAATAGTCTCATAGGCAGACATGGCACCCCGATAGAATAGTATCATAGGCAGACATGGCATCCCGATAGAATAGTATCATAGGCAGATATGGTATCTCGATAGAATAGTCTCATAGGCAGACATGGCATCCCGATAGAATAGTATCATAGGCAGACATAGGTTTAACTATGGTGATGTAGGCAATGGAAATGACGTTACCACCGTGATGTCACAGTATGGCGTTATAAAGAAATTGTTACAATGGCTGCGACTAAGGTAAATAACCTGTCAATCATCCAGGCTAGCCATGCCCCCAAATGGAATCTTCATACCACGAAACCCATCAAAACGTCCAGTCTCTATTTTATTTTATTCCAGTTGTTATTTTCAAATTATTTTGTTTTGTTTTTTCATTGACGTATAATTGATAAATAGTACATATGAAATAGAGTCTCTTCAAGTCTAAGATAGCCATGGCTGTTTTCTTATGTGTTTTCTGTTGCTAAGTATAGGTGCATGTGTGTGTGTGTCTGTGTGTGTGTGTATGCTCTCATAATGAAACCTCAAACTGGTTCGAACCAGTTCAAACAAGTCACAACTAGTTCCCTTGTGTATGTGTTTGGTCCTAGCTTCACTATTCATATGACAACAGTTGTCAAAAAAGTTGTCTCCCTTGGCGTTAAGCTCCGAGCCCATCAAACTCGATCCGCCACGGCGAGTTGAGAAGTTCATGAAGATCCCAACGTGAAGGAGCTGACTCATCCACCTTCCATTCCAACCCAATGGAGTCATGATATAAAAACTGGTTATACCAACAACAGATCGTCAGCGAGGGGAATTCTCAGGGGTACTCATTGGAACGGGAGAACTGGTTGTACTCCAGCTAGCTCTATAAAGCACGTGAGTAGTATACAAAGAGGATTAACCTTCAGTTTGACCTACTTCCGACAGATGGCGCCACCAGTCTTGTGATCAAAAACCACCTCCGAACACAGAAAAGTTCCAATTTTTGCAGGTCACGTGGAGGTCAAGTGCACTATAGTTCCGGCAACTTTTGACCTCGAATTCTTCCGCGGTGATGCGGTCTGACGGTGATGCCGTCAAAAAAGCCTCCGCGAAGAGAAAGTAGTCTCGAGCCTTCAAATACGCTGCGTCTTAATCTCCCGCAATGTCCGCGAATATAATGTCCAGTCACCTGACAACCTGGAGTTTTCTCCCCCTAGTTCCAGTTTTTGCCACCACAGCAACGATCATGTGCTAAAAATATCGATGCGCTCTTCCGCGGTGATGCGGTCTGGCGGTCATGCTGTCACTTACGCGGACAGAAAGTAGTCCCATGTCAACCAAGTGACTTCCAATGTTAATGTATACGGGGAATGCCTAAAAAGAGTATGGAAATAGACGTTTTGGGACCGAGGTGGGTCCTTAGTGGACCGATTGGGTCGAGTGAGGTGTCAAAGTGAAGCGCTCCTCCAGGGCCATCCAGTCATTGGAGAGTGCATGTAAATTGAGGATTTGTCCTCGAAAATATAAAAAGCGGAACACGGATTTTACCCCTAATATAGGGGAAAACCCCTATAAACCCTATACCAAAGGGTTAATACCGGTCCCCGGGCTTACCGGGGCCTGCCTATCAAGTCATGAGTGGGTGCATGTAAAAGTTTCTCCAGAAAAAAAAGCGGAACACGGACTTTACCCCTACAATACGAGCTCGTATTATACAATATACGGAAAAATGCCTATGGAGTATGGGGATGGTCATTTTTTTTTATTTTTTTTTTTACTATGGGTTGTTTGGTCTTGTTTTTTTCGTCTCGCGACGAAAAACACGATGGGAGGGATCCCGGAGGTAAGCGGTGAAATTTTTCGAAAAGTACCGGGTAGGCCTGTATATAGGCCCATACTGGCTATGGGGAAAGGTCCATACTGGGAAATGCACACATGTTCATTGTGATATGGGTTGTTTGGTCTTGTTTTTCACGTCTCACCATGTAGAACACGATGGGAGGGGTCTCAAAGTTAAGCGGTGAAATTTTTCGAAAAGTACTGGGTAGGTCTGTATATAGTGGATAGGTCCATACTGGGTGGACGTATCGGGGTCTAGGTGAGCCCCCTAGCGGACCTATGGTGTCGTATGAGGTCTTATGTTGAAGCCCTCGTGGAGGAGCATTCGACTGGCTCGTTCTCAATATTCTTCGCATGCGCAGTTTGGCCGTGGTATAGAAGGCAGGCATTTTGGGGTGGGGTATGTGGGGGTGTTTTTGTGGTAGAGATGAACCACTATGGGTCCAAATGGATCGTGGGAGATTTCCAAGTGAAGCTTGTGTGGGGTCGAGTCAGAATGGCGTGTGTTTTTTTTATTGCAAGTCCCGTCAATCTGCGCATGCGTGTAGTAAGTAAAGTGGTCATTTTGGGGGTGTGGGGAGGTGTTTTTGGGGTAGAGATGGACCACTATTGGTCCGAATTTGTCGAGGGAGGTGTCATTTTGTAGCTCTCGGGGTGTAGACCCCGATTTGAGAGCTGTCCACAGCATCTGTGACGTCAACGTTGACGTCATCAGTACGAGTAGTAGCGAAAGTGGGCATTTTTGGGCAGTGAAGGAAGTATTTGGTGTAGAGATGGACCACTATTGATCCGAATGTGTCGAGGGAGGTGTCATTTTGTAGCTCTCGGGGTGTAGACCCCGATTTGAGGGCTGCCCACAGCATCTGTGACGCATCAGTACGAGTAGTAGCGAAAGTGGGCATTTTTGGGCAGTGAAGGAAGGATTTGGTGTAGAGGTGGACTACTATTGGTCCGAATGTGTCGAGGGAGGTGTCATTTTGTAGCTCTCGGGGTGTAGACCCCGATTTGAGGGCTGCCCACAGCATCTGTGACGTCATCGGTAACGACATCAGTAGGAGTATTAGCCAAAGTGGGCATTTTGGGGGTGTGAAGGAAGGTGTTTTGGGGTAGAAATGCACCCACCTTGGTCCGAATGCGTCGTATGAAGTGGCATCTTGTAGCAACGACCGCCAACGCGAAGTTCAACGCTTCAACGCCCTGGTGAATTAGCCCAAAAGCTCTGATTTTCATGGAATTGTCACTAATTTATTGGAAATGCAGTGACGCCCGTCAACGTCCGTCGTTACGCCTCAACGCCCTAGCATAACGCCTTGACGCCATGATATAGACAGATGAGAGAAAAACAACAACAACAACAAGGATGACAGATGAGAGAACAACAACAACAACAAGTTTTCATATAGTTTATTCGCCCCAATGTTACATCATACCCACGCTGGGGGAGCCGCGTTGGGTATGTTTACAATTCAAGAAGACTCTTGTCCAATCAGAGTCTGCCATTTGGCGCTGTATCTGTCATATTCGTTCTGGCCCGTTAGATGTATTCTCGGCTGCTCTTGTCCAATCAGAAGCCGTCCTTAAGAAAGTCCCATCTTCCGCCATGTTCGCTCTCATCCGTTTGTTCTAATCGTCGTGGGACAGTCCAGGATATTGTTCGGGCAGCATGTCCTGAAACAGTTGTTTGCGCATTCTGATCGCATTTTCCAGGGCCTCGGTGAGTGGTAGCCCCATATTCTCTTCCAAGTGACGCTTGGTCTTCATCATGGACCTCTGCGTGGGGTCGCCTTTCATTTCAAGCGGTAGTAAGGTATACTGTTCATAGATCGCCATGGCTGTTTTCCTGATGCAGGGGCGCGTTTGGGTGTACGCCTGTTGTAAGTTATGCTGTCCGGCGTCCTCGATCGCTGCAGCGTGAGTATTGATAGCTGCTGTCACAATACGATCCCAGAAGGTAGGTTCTGCCTCACTTTCCTGGGATGTAGGCTGACTATCTGAGGTCAAGCTCTCCGTATCAGTAGATAAACTGTCAGCAATGTCGGTTTCGGTATCAGTCGATGGACTCTCAGCAGTCTCTGTATCAGCATCCGCCTCAACGGGCTCCTCGGAGTCTTCGATCCCATGTATATTTTTCTGGTGTCGCATCATATCGTAATGTCTGGTGAACATGCGCTCACACTCAGAACAAGTATAAGCCATGTTGACGGTTGAACGTCGACTGTGCGTGTTTTGGGAATACACTTGCTTTCACAGACAGTAACGCCCGCCAACGCCCACTGTTACGCCTTAACGCCCTATCTGTACCCCTTAACATCCATCTCAACGACTTAGGACACTTTCTTAACGCTTTAACGTCGTTTAATGATGCGTTCGAACAAATGTTTCTTTTGTGCTATTGCTCTGACATACGCCGCTTTCCAGTTCATGCCCGAGGTTTTCAACATCGGCGCTGTTTTTCGATTTCCATATGAACCGCATCCTTATCCAGCAATTTCATATGTGTCACGAGGTCGACATACTACTGACGTAGAGCCCGTCGTTGTCTGGGTGCCAATCTGTTATGGGCTAAAATTGTGGCTTCCTTCTTCGAATACCCTTTGTGTTGAAACTTGTTTTCTGTGGCCCTCAACGTCTCGCCCATCTCGGCGTCCATACTTTCTTTGAACAAATCCTTCTATAGCCTCGAGTTCACATTATGATCATTCCCTTGTACGGGTTCGGGTTGGTCCTTCACGGTTGGGTGATATTCCGGGACTGATGGTATGAAGGGGACCCGCTGTATGGGGGTGGGTTGCTGCTACTGAACGGATGCTGCCAGGTGTGGACTCGGCGGATGGTGTAGCGGTATATGACGTTGCGGTGATCCCTCGCCGGGTAACAGGTGGGTCGTCAGCCGGCGATCTTCGGGGGTATGGGCTTTCAATTCTACGAACAGCTAGCCGTACGGACGATATTCTGAGGATAAATTCGACTATTTGTGCTCTGTCAATGGGATTGGAGAACAACACAAAGTATTGGCAGTTCAAGGCAATATCTCTGCACGCCTGCTCATCAGCCATGGAAGATTTATTTAACAATCACAAAAAGTTTCTCAGGGAAAGAGGTATTTATCTTCCAACCAATCATAACGACATACCAAAACTATACTGGACTCCCAAAATGCATAAATCACCATATAAAGCTAGATTCATAGCTGGTTCTAGAAGCAGGAATAGGACCCCACCCGTGTGGTTCCCGGGTGTGAAAAGGAATAGGACCCAAGGTTGTGATATGACTGAAATATAATTGAAAGCAACGTTAAATCATATTCACTCACCCTGGTTCTAGAAGCTGCACCACCAAGCTTCTTTCAACCCTATTGACGAGAGCCCTTCAGGAGGTAAAAGCATTTTGGGAAAGGTATTGCGCCACTATTTCTAAGAACTCTGGCGTTGAATGTATGTGGATATACCTTACAGACATGTATCCACATGAGATTTCTCCACTCTCTGTACTACAATCCGTCATCAGGACCTTATTGACCGTCTAAGTTCATTAATAGTATCTGTGTTCAAGAAAACTGATCGTAGATATATTAATGTCGGAAGCCATAAAGCATTCTTTAGCTCTACCACATACAAGAGATATCATTCATGGGATGTTTCTTTGTTTATAGAGTTGCTTGAATTTCTCATTAAAAATATCTATGTGAAATTTGGCAACACAATATATCAGCAGCATAAAGGTATTCCAATGGGTACTAATTGTGCACCCCTGTTGGCTGACCTGTATCTGTTCTCTTATGAATATGACTATATGCAGGCGCTTTCAAAAACCGATCCATTCAAAGCCCGTTCCTTCTCATTCACCAAACGCTATATAGACGATCTTCTGGCTGTGGATAATCGCTATATAAATGACGCCGTGAAGGATATATATCCATCTTCACTGGATTTGAAGGAAACTACAGATAGCCCTACAAGGCACATCATATTTACATCTATATTTCTATAAAAATGAAGCGGGCATTCTCTCTCGTCGACTTTATGATAAAAGAGATGATTACAATTTCGACATCGTAAACTATCCCTTTCTGGACAGTAATATTCCAGTGGGACCTGCATATGGCGTATACATATCTCGCTTAGTAGCATTTGCTAGATCCTGTGTTAAATGTGACGATTTTAATCAACGTCACAAAACATTGTTGCAGAAACCTGAAAAACAGGGCTATTCCACCAAGCGCCTCCACTCAAAGTTTCTCAAATTTGGCGGTACATATCGCATGCTGATAGCAACATACGAACGTATCGTGCAAGATCTATGGCGTTACGTTTCGTAACTTGTGTCTAATTCCGCTTAACCCGGGGCTAGGGGCCGTATGAACCCATGTACTTCTAGATCCCCATGGTACTCATATGAACAGTCACAATCTAAGCGTTACTGAGATACATCATTCTTTAGATGACGACTTTACAGCGAATATTATGGATTAAGAATACTGATCAGCGATACGGATTTGATATTTTTGGAACATCATGATGTCTTGCCGACATCATTGAAAACTGTTGATCGCTTCTCTCTTGCAGGAAACAAGCCTATGTTCATGTATACTATGATTGTCTTTTTGAATTTGGTGCTAATACTGTTATATGGAATATGAAATAGGTTTTTGGATTATGGACGCGGATATTCTCTAATGGACGACGGCTGAATTATGAATGACGGACTAGACGCTTGTAATTTCCTCGAGGAAAGAGATTCTGGGTCAAATAGATGACGGACAGATTCCGATGATGGAATCCTTTAGTAAACAAGTCGGCGACGTGTAAATTGTCCTTGGCCGCACTCATCAGATCATCTAGCACTACAACGTTGGTCTGCTCGGGGTCAAAGTAATACGGTTCGTTTATGTCGTGGGGAATCCCTGGGACGAAGCTCACATTCAGTAACCTGAGAGTTTCGTAGGCGGGCTGCCATTGGCTATAACACCAAACAACACGTGTCGGAGCTGGGGTTGCCACACCTTCCTCTAAGAACTTCATCACCCAGGACGTCTTTCCACATGCCGTAGGGCCGCTCACCGTCATCGTATATGGATGTTCTACTGCTCTTGTTGGACCTATAGCATACTTTCGCAAGGAGAGAAGGTTCTCTGACAGAACGAACACGTACACGACATGTTCATCTGTCGACCAATACATGGACTGATGAGGGACACATGTTCATTCCTATATTTACAGACACCACCACCAACACCACCACACACCAGTTCTACCACCACCACACACTACCACCACACACCAGTTCTACCACCACCACACACCACCTCCACCACCACCACACACCACCACCACCGGGCGGTGACGGGCGTCAACGCCCGGTGGTGGTGGTAGCTCCCGTGTGGCAGAGCTCTTGGATCGGAGCTCTTGGAGCTCAAAGCTTGTGTAGCTCAGAGCTCGGAAGTGACGTCATCGCATGCATGCGCGCGTACCTGTGGTGCACCCGCACCCTGGTGAACCTATACCCTACGGGCTATAGGGCACAGGGTGCCGTTAGGGGCCGTAAGAACCCATGTACTTCTAGATCCTCATGGTACTCATATGAACAGTCACAATCATAGCGTGACTGAGATACATCATTCTTTAGATGACGACTTTACAGCGAATAATATGGATTGAGAATACTGATCAGCGATACGGATTTGATATTTTTGGAACATCATGATGTCTTGCCGACATCATTGAAAACTGTTGATCGCTTCTCTCTTGCAGGAAACAAGGCTATGTTCATGTATACTATGATTGTCTTTTTGAATTTGGTGCTAATACTGTTATATGGAATATGAAATAGGATTATGGACGCGGATATTCTCTAATGGACGACGGCTGAATTATGAATGACGGACTAGACACTTGTAATTCCATTGAGGAAAGAGATTCTGGGTCAAATAGATGACGGACAGATTCCGATGATGGAATCCTTTAGTAAACAAGTCGGCGACGTGTAAATTGTCCTTGGCCGCACTCATCAGATCATCTAGCACTACAACGTTGGTCTGCTCGGGGTCAAAGTAATACGGTTCGTTTATGTCGTGGGGAATCCCTGGGACGAAGCTCACATTCAGTAACCTGAGAGTTTCGTAGGCGGGCTGCCATTGGCTATAACACCAAACAACACGTGTCGGAGCTGGGGTTGCCACACCTTCCTCTAAGAACTTCATCACCCAGGACGTCTTTCCACATGCCGTAGGGCCGCTCACCGTCATCGTATATGGATGTTCTACTGCTCTTGTTGGACCTATAGCATACTTTCGCAAGGAGAGAAGGTTCTCTGACAGAACGAACACGTACACGACATGTTCATCTGTCGACCAATACATGGACTGATGAGGGACACATGTTCATTCCTATATTTACAGACACCACCACCAACACCACCACACACCAGTTCTACCACCACCACACACTACCACCACACACCAGTTCTACCACCACCACACACCACCTCCACCACCACCACACACCACCACCACCGGGCGGTGACGGGCGTCAACGCCCGGTGGTGGTGGTAGCTCCCGTGTGGCAGAGCTCTTGGATCGGAGCTCTTGGAGCTCAAAGCTTGTGTAGCTCAGAGCTCGGAAGTGACGTCATCGCATGCATGCGCGCGTACTTGTGGTGCACCCGCACCCTGGTGAACATATACCCTACGGGCTATAGGGTACAGGGTGCCGTTAGGGGCCGTAAGAACCCATGTACTTCTAGATCCTCATGGTACTCATATGAACAGTCACAATCATAGCGTGACTGAGATACATCATTCTTTAGATGACGACTTTACAGCGAATAATATGGATTGAGAATACTGATCAGCGATACGGATTTGATATTTTTGGAACATCATGATGTCTTGCCGACATCATTGAAAACTGTTGATCGCTTCTCTCTTGCAGGAAACAAGGCTATGTTCATGTATACTATGATTGTCTTTTTGAATTTGGTGCTAATACTGTTATATGGAATATGAAATAGGATTATGGACGCGGATATTCTCTAATGGACGACGGCTGAATTATGAATGACGGACTAGACACTTGTAATTCCATTGAGGAAAGAGATTCTGGGTCAAATAGATGACGGACAGATTCCGATGATGGAATCCTTTAGTAAACAAGTCGGCGACGTGTAAATTGTCCTTGGCCGCACTCATCAGATCATCTAGCACTACCACGTTGGTCTGCTCGGGGTCAAAGTAATACGGTTCGTTTATGTCGTGAGGAATCCCTGGGACGAAGCTCACATTCAGTAACCAGATAGTTTCGTAGGCGGGCTGCCAATGGCTATAACACCAAACAACACGTGTCGGAGCTGGGGTTGCCACACCTTCCTATAAGAACTTCATCACCCAGGACGTCTTTCCACATGCAGTAGGGCCGCTCACCGTCATCGTATAGGGATGTTCTACTGCTCTTGTTGGACCTATAGCGGGACTCGGCGGTGTCTCTTGGTTGTGTTTGCGTTGAATGTGCCTGAGCATACTATCGCGAGGTGAGAAGGCTCTCTGACAGAACGAACACGTACACGACATGTTCATCAGTCGACCAATACATGGACTGATCATGTTCATTCCTATATTTACAGACACCACCACCAACACCATCACACACCAGTTCTACTACCACCACACCCTACCACCACCACCACCACCACTACCACCACACACCAGTTCTACTACCACCACACACCACCTCCACCACCACCACACACCACCACCATACACCACCACCTTCGGGCGGTGAAGGGCGTCAACGCCCGGTGGTGGTAGTAGCTCCCGTGTGGCAGAGCTCTTGGATCGGAGCTCTTGGAACTCAAAGCTCGTGTAGCTCAGAGCTCGGAAGTGACGTCATCGCATGCATGCGCGCGTACCTGTGGTGCACCCGCACCCTGGTGAACCTATACCCTACGGGCTATAGGGCACAGGGTGCCGTTAGGGGCCGTAAGAACCCATGTACTTCTAGATCCTCATGGTACTCATATGAACAGTCACAATCATAGCGTGACTGAGATACATCATTCTTTAGATGACGACTTTACAGCGAATAATATGGATTGAGAATACTGATCAGCGATACGGATTTGATATTTTTGGAACATCATGATGTCTTGCCGACATCATTGAAAACTGTTGATCGCTTCTCTCTTGCAGGAAACAAGGCTATGTTCATGTATACTATGATTGTCTTTTTGAATTTGGTGCTAATACTGTTATATGGAATATGAAATAGGATTATGGACGCGGATATTCTCTAATGGACGACGGCTGAATTATGAATGACGGACTAGACACTTGTAATTCCATTGAGGAAAGAGATTCTGGGTCAAATAGATGACGGACAGATTCCGATGATGGAATCCTTTAGTAAACAAGTCGGCGACGTGTAAATTGTCCTTGGCCGCACTCATCAGATCATCTAGCACTACAACGTTGGTCTGCTCGGGGTCAAAGTAATACGGTTCGTTTATGTCGTGGGGAATCCCTGGGACGAAGCTCACATTCAGTAACCTGAGAGTTTCGTAGGCGGGCTGCCATTGGCTATAACACCAAACAACACGTGTCGGAGCTGGGGTTGCCACACCTTCCTCTAAGAACTTCATCACCCAGGACGTCTTTCCACATGCCGTAGGGCCGCTCACCGTCATCGTATATGGATGTTCTACTGCTCTTGTTGGACCTATAGCATACTTTCGCAAGGAGAGAAGGTTCTCTGACAGAACGAACACGTACACGACATGTTCATCTGTCGACCAATACATGGACTGATGAGGGACACATGTTCATTCCTATATTTACAGACACCACCACCAACACCACCACACACCAGTTCTACCACCACCACACACTACCACCACACACCAGTTCTACCACCACCACACACCACCTCCACCACCACCACACACCACCACCACCGGGCGGTGACGGGCGTCAACGCCCGGTGGTGGTGGTAGCTCCCGTGTGGCAGAGCTCTTGGATCGGAGCTCTTGGAGCTCAAAGCTTGTGTAGCTCAGAGCTCGGAAGTGACGTCATCGCATGCATGCGCGCGTACTTGTGGTGCACCCGCACCCTGGTGAACATATACCCTACGGGCTATAGGGTACAGGGTGCCGTTAGGGGCCGTAAGAACCCATGTACTTCTAGATCCTCATGGTACTCATATGAACAGTCACAATCATAGCGTGACTGAGATACATCATTCTTTAGATGACGACTTTACAGCGAATAATATGGATTGAGAATACTGATCAGCGATACGGATTTGATATTTTTGGAACATCATGATGTCTTGCCGACATCATTGAAAACTGTTGATCGCTTCTCTCTTGCAGGAAACAAGGCTATGTTCATGTATACTATGATTGTCTTTTTGAATTTGGTGCTAATACTGTTATATGGAATATGAAATAGGATTATGGACGCGGATATTCTCTAATGGACGACGGCTGAATTATGAATGACGGACTAGACACTTGTAATTCCATTGAGGAAAGAGATTCTGGGTCAAATAGATGACGGACAGATTCCGATGATGGAATCCTTTAGTAAACAAGTCGGCGACGTGTAAATTGTCCTTGGCCGCACTCATCAGATCATCTAGCACTACCACGTTGGTCTGCTCGGGGTCAAAGTAATACGGTTCGTTTATGTCGTGAGGAATCCCTGGGACGAAGCTCACATTCAGTAACCAGATAGTTTCGTAGGCGGGCTGCCAATGGCTATAACACCAAACAACACGTGTCGGAGCTGGGGTTGCCACACCTTCCTATAAGAACTTCATCACCCAGGACGTCTTTCCACATGCAGTAGGGCCGCTCACCGTCATCGTATAGGGATGTTCTACTGCTCTTGTTGGACCTATAGCGGGACTCGGCGGTGTCTCTTGGTTGTGTTTGCGTTGAATGTGCCTGAGCATACTATCGCGAGGTGAGAAGGCTCTCTGACAGAACGAACACGTACACGACATGTTCATCAGTCGACCAATACATGGACTGATCATGTTCATTCCTATATTTACAGACACCACCACCAACACCATCACACACCAGTTCTACTACCACCACACCCTACCACCACCACCACCACCACTACCACCACACACCAGTTCTACTACCACCACACACCACCTCCACCACCACCACACACCACCACCATACACCACCACCTTCGGGCGGTGAAGGGCGTCAACGCCCGGTGGTGGTAGTAGCTCCCGTGTGGCAGAGCTCTTGGATCGGAGCTCTTGGAACTCAAAGCTCGTGTAGCTCAGAGCTCGGAAGTGACGTCATCGCATGCATGCGCGCGTACCTGTGGTGCACCCGCACCCTGGTGAACCTATACCCTACGGGCTATAGGGCACAGGGTGCACCACAGGTACGCGCGCATGCATGCGATGACGTCACTTCCGAGCTCTGAGCTCCACAAGCTTTGAGCTCCAAGAGCTCCGACCAAGAGCTCTGCCACATGGGAGCTACCACCACCACCGGGCGTTTACGCCCGTCAACGCCAGGTGGTGGTGGTGTATGGTGGTGGTGGTGTGTGTGGTGGTGGTGTGTGGTGGTGGTGGTGGTGGTGGTGTGTGGTTGTGGCGATGGTGTGTGGTGGTGGTGGTGGTCGTGTGTGGTGGTGGTGGTGGTGGTGGTGATAATAGTGGTGGTGGTGGTGGTGGTGGTTTGGTGTTGGTGGTATGTGGTGGTGTTAGTGGTGGTGTTGGTGTTGGTGGTGGTGGTGTTGGTGGTGGTGGTGGTGGTAGAACTGGTGTGTGGTGGTGGTGGTAGGGTGTGGTGGTGGTAGAACTGGTGTGTGGTGGTGTTGGTGGTGGTGTCTGTAAATATAGGAATGAACATGTGTCCCTCATCAGTCCATATGTATTGGTCAACTGATGTACATGTGGTGTACGTGTACGTTCTGTCAGAGAACCTTCTCTCGTCGCTATAGTATGCTCAGGCACATTCAACGCAAAGACAACCAAGAGACACCGCCGAGCCCCGCTATAGGTCCGACAAGAGTAGTAGAACATCCCTATACGATGAAGGTGAGCGGCCCTACGGCAGGCGGAAAGACGTCCTGGGAGATGAAGTTCTTAGAGGAAGGTGTGGCAACCCCAGCTCCGACGCGTGTTGTTTGGTGTTATAGCCAATGGCGGCCCGCCTACGAAACTCCCAGGTTACAGAATGTGAGATTCGTCCCAGGGATTCCTCACGACATAAACGAACCGTATTACTTTGACCCCGAGCGGACCAACGTGGTAGTGCGAGATGATCTGATGAATGCGGCCAAGGACAATTCACACGTCGCCGACTTGTTTACTAAGGGATCCCATCATCGGAATCTGTCCGTCATCTATTTGACCCAGAATCTCTTTCCTCAAGGGGAGGCGTCCAGAGATATTGCCTTGAACTGCCAATACTTTGTGTTGTTCTCCAATCCCATTGACAGAGCACAAATCCGTGTGTTTGGTAGTCGAATTTATCCTCAGAACATCGACCATTTCATGCAGGCGTTTCAAGGGGCGACAAGTCGTCCGTACGGCTACCTGCTCGTAGATTCAAAAGCCCACACCCCCAAAGATCGCCGGCTGACGACCCACCTGTTACCCGGCGAGGGATCACCGCGACGTCATATACACCTACACCATCCGCCAAGTCCACACCTGGCAGCACCCGTCCAGCAGCAGCAACCCACCCCCATACAGCGGGTCCCCTTCATACCATCAGTCCCGGAATATCACCCAATCGTGAAGGACCAACCCGAACCCGTACAAGGGAATGAACATAATGTGAACTCGAGGCTATGGAAGGATTTGTTCAAAGAAAGTATGGACGCCGAGATGGGCGAGACGTTGAGGGCCACAGAAATCAAGTTTCAAAACAAAGGGTATTCGAAGAAGGAAGCCGCCATTTTAGCCCATAACAGATTGGCACCCAGATTACGACGGGCTTTACGTCAGCAGTATTTCGACTTCGTGACCTTGTTGGATAAGGATGCGGTTCATATGGAAATCGAAAAAACAGCGTCGATGTTGAAAACCTCGGGCATGAACTCGAAAGCGGCGTATTTCAGAGCAATAGCACAAAAGAAACATTTGTTCGAACGCATCATTAAACGATGTTAAAGCGTTAAGAATGTGTGCTAAGGCCTTGAGATGGGGCATTAAGGCATAACAGTGGGCGTTGGCGGGCGTTACTGTCTATGAAAGCAAGTGTATTCCCAAAACACGCACAGTCGACGTTCAACCGTCAACATGGCCTATACTTGTTCTGAGTGTGAACGCACGTTCACCAGACATTACGATATGCGACACCAGAAAAATATACATGGGATTGAAGACTTCGAGGAGTCCGTTGAGGCGGATGCTGATACAGAGACTGCTGAGAGTCCATCGACTGATACCGAAACCGAGCTTGCTGACAGTCTATCTACTGATACGGAGAGCTTGACCTCAGGTAGTCAGCCTACATCCCAGGAAAGTGAGGCAGAACCTACCTTCTGGGATCGTATTGTGACAGCAGCTATCAATAATCACGCTGCAGCGATCGAGGACGCTGGACAGGATAACTTACAACAGGCGTACACCCAAATGCGCCCCTGCATCAAGAAAACAGCCATGGCCATCTATGAACAGTATACCTTACTACCGCTTGAAATGACAGTCGACCCCACGCGCAGGTCCATCATGAAGACCAAGCGTCAATTGGAAGAGAATATGGGGCTACCACCTACCGAGGCCCTTGAAAATGCGATCAGAATGCGCAAACAACTGTTTCAGGACATGCTGCCCGAACAATATCCTGGACTGCCCCACGACGATTAGAACAAACGGATGACAGCGAACATGGCCGAAGATGGGACTTTCTTAAGGACGGCTTCTGATTGGACAAGAGCAGCCGAGAATACACCTAACAGGCCAGAACGAATACGACAGATACAGCGCCAAATGGCAGCCTCTGATTGGACAAGAGTCTTCTTGAATTGTAAACATACCCAACGCGGCTCCCCCAGCGTGAGTATGATGTAACATTGGGGCGAATAAACT
>JAVTVY010036441.1:0-17453 GCA_036873755.1 Hanleya hanleyi
ACAGATATATTATATATGCCTGAATGTAACCAACTACCGGTATATCTTGATCATCCCACATAGAACTATCTCTTCCCCAATTCACACTACACATGGGTCTCAGTCACTTGGGGAAAGCCGAGGGGTTTTGATTAGATCAATCTCATGTTACTAACTGATATCTATAATATCCTCCGGTTATCAGTCCTTCAAACTGGCATATATGAATTGCTGGCTGAACATGCCAATGCGCCTCTACAGTTTTTTACCCCTCGGCCAATTTTGGCCATGGGGTATTGTCGTCGTCTTGTACGTCCGTACGTCCGTACGTGAGCGAGATAGCCGGAGAACGGTTCCACGGAAGAATTCCAAATTTGGTATGCTTATTTACCTAGTCAAGGACCAGAAGCCTATTGAATTGGGACCTGATTGGGTGAAAACTTCGGCGGCCATCTTTAATTTTATGCGAAATGGATAATGATCCATATCTCGGAAACCATTCAACTGTTCAATACGAAAGTTGGTATACATCATCGATACATCAAGCAACTTTCAATGGATTACCAAACCGGCTTTTCTGATTAGCTGGAAATCCTGGAGGCCATCTTTAATTTATGCGAAATCGATAATGATACATATCTCTGTTACCATTCAGTTGTTTATATGAAAGTTGGTATACATCATCGATACATCCAGATACTTTGAATCGGGACCTGATTGACCGAAAACCTTGTCGGCCATCTTTAATTTATGCAAAAACTTTAATGATATATATCTCTGATCCAATTTAAGTGTTCTATACCAAACTTGGTATACAGCATCGATGTATCAACTGACTTGCAATGAATAACCACATCAGTTCCTCTGAGTGGGGGAAGGATGGGCGGCCATCTTTAATTTATGCAAAATCATTAATGATCTCGTTCTCTGATACCGTTCAAGTGCTCGATGTAATATCTGGTATACATCATCGATGCATCAAGAGACTTACGACAAATGACAGTTCTGGTTTCTCTGATTGAGCGGAAACCTTGGTGGCCATCTTTAATTTATGCCATATCTTTAATGATGTATATCTCTGATACCATTTCAGTGTTCTATACGAAACTTGGTATACAGCATCAATGTATCAAGAGACTTTCAATGAATAACCACATCAGTTACTCTGAGTGGCGGGAAGGATGGGCGGCCATCTTTAATTTATGCGAAATCATTAATGATCTCTATCTCTGATACCGTTCAAATGCTCGATGTAAAATTTGGTATACATCATTGATGCATCAAGAATCTTATGTAATGAATACCGGTTTCTCTGATTGGACGGAAATCTTAGGGGCCATTTCTAATTGCAAAATTTTTGATAATCTGTATATTTGTGACTGCTTGGTGTTCCGGACATCTTGGTTCAAATTGAATACATTATGAATGTACCCAGAGCCGAGGGGTTTTTTGATGCGCAGCTTCGTATTGGGGACTGGAAAAATGAGGACTCCTTTATGGCGATTTTTTTTTCACAAAAAAAAGAGCAAGTATACCTCCCTATTTGTTCATCATCATTTTGGTCTTTGGGGCCTTCTTCTATACTACATTAGAGCAAGACTCCAGTGCCAAACCACGCACCAGATGTAATTTTTGGGAAAGTGCCAGATGGGCAATATTTGCCGAACACGTTGACCATAACCAATAAAATAATTTGATTCTATCTCCACTTACCTTTCATCAAACACCTTGTTATGAGTGACTGTCCATCTCTAACTTTGCAAGAAGTCTAAACTTGGATGAGTGGGGTAAAACTGTCCACATCGCCGCTGTGTGTGTAGTTTTTGTCACACGGTGTTGTGGCGCGTAATCGGCAATTCGTCGATGTGGACAGTTTTACCCCCTCGTCTGAGTTTAGATGTCTTACAAAGCTAAAAATGGACAGTCACTCATAAACAAAGTTTTTTATGAAAGGTAAGTGGACATAAAATAAAATTATTTGATTGGTTATGGTCAACGGGTCGGGCAAATATTGCGCATTCTGCACTTTCCCAACAACTACATCTGGTGAGTGGTTTGGCGCCAGAGTCTTGTTCTCGCGTAGTATAGAAGAAGGCCCCACCGGAGCTAGAATTTTGCCTGATCAGTACTGACCAACTAGAGAAATGACTGTCTATTCCCACGCCCAGGGTAAATATCAGAATTTCTAAATATAGATCTGCACGATGTTGAAATGAGAGGTACGATAAGGTGGGATTTCGGCCTATATGTGGTGTGGTTGAAATCGAAAAAAAATTAAATGTCCTAAAAATAATTGTTTTAATGAAATGGCAAGAGAAAATATATGTACACAATATGTGAAAGTTCTAGCTCAATTGCATTATGATTATAGTTATCACATGAAATTGAAATCTGCAGCATGTGCTATTTCATGAAAAAAGGGGTCTAAATCGAGTCAGTTGAACACACATTTAGACACAAGCGACCCCTTGAACCAAAACACCATTTAACTTGGTGATGTGTGGTGGCATGATATCTCCACTGCTGTAAAATCTTTTTGGTCCAAGGGATCCTTCGTGTCTCTAAATGTGCGTTTGAATTACTGGATTTAGACCCTTTTTTCACGAAATAACACATGCTGCAGATTTCAATTTCTTGTCATAACTCTAATGATAATGCAATCAAGCTAGAAGTTTCAGATATTGTGTACATATATTTTCCCGTTACATTAGAGCAATTATTTTTAGCACATTTTATGTTTTCGATTTTAACCACACCGTGTATAGGCCAAAATCTCCTTTAAAGCTGTCCCTCTTTCGAGCCAGGTGGATGGTCTACGAGTGGCTGCTGCTCTGCTCAGCTTTGATTCCATTGGCTATTAATCATGTGCCTGAAGGTCATTCATTTCTTTAATGTCCTTGAATATTTGAATTTCCGATGTTAATGGCCATCAATCTGACTCGGCTCCTTGTCTTATGCAAATTAATGGCCATCAGATTTTTCATGGCATTATTATCATGGCTATTAATGGATAGTGTGAACTAATGGCCATAATGTGATAAATAATGGTCATTTAATGCCAGGTTAAAGTATCATCAAGATTTTTGATTGCTGTGGTACTTGGGTAAGCGCATGTCATATTCAAGATAATGATGTGAATAATAAAACGTAATAAAGTTTTCTCCCAACATTTCAATCGTAGTCTGTCTCAAACGATTCAAATGCAAGCTTTCTACAGTGGGAGAGAGCTCTTCACTGCCTCTTTGGACGTCAGTGATGACGTTGACGTGATAGTTCGAGCGTCCTGCACAGTCTGCGGGACATAGCGGCAATGCAGAGAATTGAACAGATTTGCAACATTGTTGCATTTTGACGTGGTTAATACTTCCATAATAACGTCACAAGTTCCGACATGCTTGTGGCGCTGTTCCCTACAATAACATTAATAACATTGAAATTGTTAAAATTAAAATCGTAAAACAAGAAACAGAGTATACATTCTATTATTTGGAAGATTATCTTTAATATGACGTAAATTTGCAAAAGTAACACAGTTACACTTTAATGGGGGATTTGTACAGTAGTGTGACCTCAGACCACATCCATCAGTGCCTTGGTTGGACTCGAGAACAATTGAATCTTGTCCATCTGTTATACAAACACATGTTGAGGTAAATGTTTATTGATGGCCTGTGGTGACATTATTACAGATCAATGGTATCAGTTTAAATTGGATTGTTCTATTGCTGCTTGCAGATACTGTCAAATAAATCTGAACCTCGATTATAAGCTACACATTACCAAATACAGCTGGCATGGCTGGAGATATTTTCACTACAACCCATATCGACATGATCGAGATGAAGCTGAAAACTTAAAAATATATTCTTTGATATTTCAGGGGATGCAGTTGCTATGACATCTGCGGTAAGTTCAAATTAATATATTTATTGCCCAAACCTACACCTGCTTTGATTTATGCCTTAATCTCCGCCAGGAGTATACAATACAAACGTTAAAACGGAAGTTTAAAACAAAAGTTATCTCCCCCTGGGGAGTTATCCCCTCGGGGAGTAGTCTCCCCTTAAGGGAGCTCTCTCAGCTCAGACAGGATATATATAGTCTGCCCACAGTATCCACTTCCTCTTTTCTCGTTTGTACCTCCAGTGGTGCACGTCAGGGAGTTTGATTGCAATACAGTCTAGTTGTTGTTGTTATACTAGTTGTTGTTGTTCAAAGACTTGTTTATTTTCGAAACATTTTCTTTCTTGAATAATGTCTGAGTATTCGGTTCCCATTCCTTCAAATTCTTGCCGTGCGTGTGGGCGAATTTCGACACGCCTAGATGCCCACACGCGTTGTTTCGTTTGTAAAGACAAAATTTGCTATCGGAATAACACGTGTAATGAATGTGTGTCTTGGGATAATGATGCTTGGAAAAATTATGCACAAGCCCGTAGGTCGTATTTACTGCAGGCTTCAGAGAACCCCGATCTATCGGAAGTCGATAGACGGGTGTTGGAAATTGCATTAGTTGAGGATATTAAATTCAATCAAGATCTGGGTGGTCCCGTGTTAGATTTGCCCCGTAATTCTAAAAGTCCAACTTCTTCTGGATCTGGGGATATACCACCTAGCGGTATGGTTGTACAACAGGATAACCAAGGTGTACTGGATAGCTTAGCCTCCACGGGTCTTGCTTTGTCTGGAGGCCTTGGAAAACCGGTTCCTTTGTTCAAGCAAACAAAGGCCAGGTCACAGCTACCGCGACACTCTATTGTGTCCGTCGGACAAAAGATTTCGACTTCCTCACATGTTAATTCTCCGACTCCTTTGTCTAGTGGCCTTTCGCCTGCTGATTCTCGCAATAGGAATTTACATCGGTTATCTCCTTTACGATTGAAATCTGCGGGTTTATCTAAAAAGAAAACAACATCTTTTTCTATGGAAGGGCGTTCGGGATCGGCTTTAAATGTTCGTGTTACGGATTTACAACCGTCGGGTTCGACACATGTTGACACTTCACGTCATCATTCTCGCGTGTCTGATCGTCGTTCTGGTTCACCGCAACGCCGCTCTCATTCTCGTTCACCTGTACGTCGTATGGTTCCGTCTCCACGACGGTCTGTTACACCGTCTCGTCGGGTGTACTCTTCTGTACTTGGTTCTAATTCTGCTGTTCGGTGTTCTCGATCTCCGGTTCGTCGATCTTATTCACCGGGTCATCGTGGTGCTATTTTACGGGTTCCCCATTCGCCGGTACGCCGTTCTCGTTCTCCGGTTCGATGTTCCCGTTTGTCTCCACGCCATTGGCCACGCCAGTCTGGTCATGCGCAGACTCCGTTTCTTGATTATACTCTCGATCAGAGTTCTCCGTCCTCACAGCGTCATCACACCGTTCGTTCTCCGTCTTCGGTTTCGACTGGTTTGTCTGATGATGATGATTCTTCTTCGACGTCGGAAAGTTCGGAGGATTCATTTATGGCGTTTGCTGTCAAAATGAAAGCACTTTTGGCGCTTGTTCCGGACATGCCGTGTCCATCGGAACCTTTTTCTTCGCGTGTTAAATGTCCGACTGCGGCTTCTGCTGCGTTTACGTCATCATCGGCGTCACGAAGGTCGATTTCCTCCTGCGCTCCGTCTCCAGCTTGGGAGTCTAATCTGAAGTGTTTTGATGATCAATTGGAAGATGACAACAAACTTAAGAGGCCCTTGCTTCCACATTATCCAGTCCATGACAATGTGTTGCCGGATAAATCACCTAAGGTGGATCGGGATTTGAGTCAAATAACGAAATCATCCGCTTCGGCTGCTATTTCGGTTCCATCCAAAGTCTTTTCTAGTATTATGGATATGTTGCTGTCTATCCAACGGGCTTCATCTCACGCGGATTGGTTTTTATTGGCGTCATCCCGGATTTCCTTGGATCCTGCGTTACGTGTGAAGGATGGGTCAACTTTGTTATCTCCTGGTCGCGTTGAGTATTTACGTGGCTTCATGGATACGCTCATTAGCAGTCCTTGCGTTTGGAGGTGAGCGATCGCTCTCGCGCACCATCGCTCACCTAAATCATATCCAAGGTACACTGTTTTTCGCGCACCTAGATTCAGCAGATTAAATATAGAAATAAGTAGGCTGTGTCTGCTAACGGCCTTATTATTAAATGAACGGACAGTTGGTGTTAATTTTGCGAACTCTTCCACACTGAAAATCACTGTGAGAATAAACTGAAATGCCTTTAATAAATTTTAATCAGCAAACGATCGCCGTCAATTCCAGCGCGGCCATAATTTCTTCGCTTGTTTGACAATCGGTAGTCTCTTGCACAGGCTATTCCTAGCATGGGATCGTGCAATATTTGCCACGTGCGCGGAGAGCTGACAACAATGGCGGTAACTGCAGCAAATCTTCCTTGAACAAGTTGAAGCAGTTGACGAAGTTTTCCAAGAAAGGTAGAAGATTTACACATCATTATCAGCACACAGAGCCTGTAGTCAGTAGGATGTCAATACTCTTGGGCAATATTGAACTGGGACTCGTCTGATCATTCGCCAACCAGTCTTCTCGTTCACTTAAATACTATCGGCCGATTATTTTCGAGAACCTCCACGGACACTGCTCTTCGCGCATGATTGGTTCCGACGAGTATTATATGCAGAGTGAGCTTGCTCAATCTTCTGGTACGTACTACCCACTGGTGACTGTTGAAATCTTCATCACTTTTGATATTGACTTGTTTAAATTGAAATAGAATAATTTATTTTTATTAATTTTTCGTTTGAAAATAAATTGAAAAATAAAATAATTTAATCAAAAATATAATATGGTAGGTTAAACAATTAAAACAAAATCACTCCCCTCACGAAATTTGGGAGAGCGATTTTCAGCTCTCGTATTAGCTCTCCTCGGTTAATTTAGGTACACTTTTTTTAGCTCACCATCTTTTTACAAAAGACAAGGACTGCATTAGGGCTAACCGTTCGGTCATTCAGGCGGGTGCCTTCTCTTATGCTTCACTCCTTCGAGCGCAACGTTCTTCGTTACTTAGAGGTGTCAAGTCTGATGTTCCATTCTTTGTTAAGGATCAACTACTTCGGCAGCCATTGTCATCTAAACGGGTTTTCAACAATGCTAGTGAGTCCGTAAGGCCGGCTATTCGCGAGGAACAAACTGCTCGGTTGATTTCTGCTGTAGCTCGGCGTTCTGCCTTTTCCGTGGATCGGAAACCTTCACGGGGTCGTACTTCCAAACCTGCCCAGCGGGAGAGTTTCCCTCAGCATGATTTTCGTGGCATCGACAAACCTCCAAAAAGAGGCCGTGGCCGCCGCTTCGCCCGTGGGAAATCAGGTTCCAAGCGCGGTGGCTCTTCCAACAAATGACTATCCGACTTCCGTTTCGAATCACGTCAAGGATTTCCATCTACCCGCTTTTCGGCCTTACAATCATCCGGTTGTGGGCAGACGGCTTCATGTTTTCTGCGAGAACTGGCGTTTGATAACGGACGACGACTGGGTTATAAAGACCTTGAGGGAGGGATTCCTATTCGATTTCCACTCCCGACCCAGACTCATCTCTCGGCCTCGTCCCTCCCGAATACCAGTTCCCGCAGGTCATTTACAGATGCTCATGTCCTCTGTCGACACCCTTATCATAAAAGGTGCCGTCAGAGAACTTCCGGTAGACGACATCAGCGTGGGATTTTACAGCCATGTTTTTCTGGTGCCAAAGAAGGATTCGGACCAGATGAGGATGGTGATCGACCTCAAGGTTTTGAACAAATTTCATCTTGTAACTCCTCCTCATTTCAAGATGGCGTCTGTATCATCGATTCGGGCCCGCCTCAATCATTTGGATTGGCTGGCCTCAATCGATCTACAAGACGCCTACCTCCATATTCCTATTCATCCTCGTCATCGACGCTTCCTGCGGTTTGTCGTCAACAATCGACGCTTCGAGTGGCAAGTCCTCCCGTTCGGAGTCAATGTCGCTCCTTGGCTATTCACTCGCATCACGTCACCAGTCCTGGCGTTCCTTCATCTTCGGGGTATTTTCATCGAGGTTTATATAGACGATATACTCATGTGGGCTGCAGACAAGGACAGTCTCAACGTACAAGTCTGCTTCACACTGCTTGTATTACGTCATCTCAGCTTCATTCCGCATCCCCTAAAGTCGGAGTTGGTTCCAGCGCAAGTTCGCCGTTACATCGGGGCGGTGTTCGATACTCGTCTACAACTGGTACACCCCCCAGAGGACCGTTGGACCAAAATTCAGGTGCTGATTCTAAAGTTTTTATCATCAGCGTTTCAGACAAGACAACAGTGGCAAAGTCTTCTGGGTTTACTCACTTCCACGCAGGATCTTACTCATTACGGCCGTCTCCAGGTTCGTCCGCTGCAATACCATCTGTCTCCTTATCTTCAGAGGTCATCTCTCAATCCTGCGGTTCCGGTGTTGACGTCTCTACATCCACATCTGATTTGGTGGCAGTCTCGTCACAACGTCATGCGGGGAGTTCCGTTCCGGTCTCCTATTCCGGATTACCATCTCTATACCGATGCTTCCGAGACGGGCTGGGGAGCCCATCTGGACGATCTGGAGGTCTCCGGCCGCCAGTGGTTCCCGGTTCTGCTGCCACTTCTCACGGCTCCGCCACGACGTCTACCAGTTTGGCCTTGCCTGTTGTGTCAACCTCACGGGTTAGTTCATCACAATCCGCGGTGTCTCAATTTACACGTCTGCAGACTATCCAGAGTGCACTCACAGTCCAAGAATTTTCAGCGGAAGTTGCACAAACGATGGTGTCAGCCAATCGATCTTCCACATCGCAGCTCTATCAAGCAAAATGGGCCTATTTCGTCTCCTGGTGCCGAGAACGTGATGCCAATCCCGACTCTGCCTCTGTTTCCTTAGTAGCTGACTTCCTCCTTCACCTCCATCGTGACAAGAAGTTTCAAATCAGCACCATTGAGGGGTATCGGTCTGCTTTGGCTAGGGTTTTACGTCTTTCTGCCGGCATCGACATTAGTCTAAACGACAATATCTCTGCGCTCATTCGGGCTTTCGCGCTACAGTCTCGCCGTACTCGCCAGCTGTTACCGAAATGGGATATTGGTGTGGTTCTGTGTGCTCTGATTCGTCCGCCCTTTGAACCCTTACAGTCCGCCTCTATTAAAGCTGTTGCCTACAAGACTGCTTTTCTGGCGGATTTTGCTTTGGCGTCTAGAGTGTCTGAACTTCATGCTCTTGAGAGATCATCTATGACCTGGACGGCGGATTGGTCTCGCGTATCGTTTCGACCTATTCCTGAGTTCATCGTCAAAAATGAGTCTGTTCGCTTATGTCCGTGTGCTCAACGTTTGTACTCCATCCCTTCGTTATCAGACTTCGTGCATGGCCTAGAAGACGACCTTCTGTTATGCCCTGTTCGAGCCATACGCCACTATCTCACTCGTACCGATCCCGGTCGGGGCTCACGTCGTCTGTTATTCTTGTCCCTTCGTCCTTCGGCGGTACGTGACATTACTAAGAATACCATCGCTTCGTGGTTAAAGAAAACCATTAAGTGGTCTTATCAATTGGCCATTGACGCTCCCCCGCTACTGTCTACTGCTTCTCATGAAATTCGTGCCATCGCTACGTCATGGCCTTTATGGAAGAACTTGTCCCTCCATGACATTGTACAGTCTTGTGCTTGGACGGCAAATTTCACGTTCACTAACTTCTATCTGAGAGACATGTCAGTGCAATCAGATAGAGTGACCACGCTTGGGCCGCTGGTGGCTGCCCAGCATGTGGTCAAGTAACTTTTCAAAAAGCGGGGGGGGGCGGCATTTTGTATCATCGCAGCAAGTCAGCCAGCTTGCTGTATCATCTCATCTCATCTCTCAGTCATATCATATGTCCACATACTACATGATCTCCAGAGAAGAAGTAATAGCTCAGCCTGCCAGTCACTGACTCTCAAGTCATCTATCAAGACTGACACAATGGTGAGTTTTAATCTTTGCTTTACTGCAGATTTGCTTGTGTCTTTTCAGGTTAAGCTATGATCTTCTAGATCATTTCAGCTGAGTCTCCTGGCGGTCAACTCACAGTTTCAACGTACAAGAACTGACACTTTTGTGAGTATTAATAATGTTTATTTTCAGATCGCCAGTGTCGGCAACAGTAAAGTACAGACAGTTGACAAAGACACAGAGTAGACTCAGAGATTCCGCTGTCAACTCTCAACAGTCCAGTCTGCATCAAGGATTAAAGTACACAGAGTTGGATATGAAGCGGAATGTGGACTGACAAGGGTATCTGTAAGTCGCCTTGATTGATGAGGATGTTTTTTCCCATATCATTCTTGCTTATCCTCCGAGCTCTGGCACTCAACTGGTTCCTTAGTTATTATGGTGGTAAGTCTGCGCAGCCCTACCACAATCACAGAGCCGGACACCTTGTATGCTACATTGGCGATAGAAGATCCCAACTCATACATGCTGCCCCCCAAGTGCTTATTGCGGCAAGAGTGCCTGAGTCCTGTACGGCGGGTAACACTGTGCTCCACATCCAAGACCACAGCTACATGCATGAAGACATGCAACAAGATAAGTAGCCACTTCTTATATCCATGACTACCTTCTGCGTTTCTAACCAGGGTTTTCTTGTTGAATATTATTGTCTTGTTTGTGATTATCTCAGCGGATATTCAGCCTGCCATTGCAAATACATCAAGGCCGAGGTTCCCACCTCCATATGTTGGTAGTGAGTTACAAATCAAAGCAGGTGTAGGTTTGGGCAGTAAATATTAAACATTTATAAACAATGTTACTATTTATAACCAAACCAAACCTGCTTTGATATAATGGCCCTCCCATCCTTCCCCTCACTCCGCGGCCTTGTACACTACGGGTCTCGGTTTATAACAAGAGAAAAGAGGAAGTGGATACTGTGGGCAGACTATATATATCCTGTCTGAGCTGAGAGAGCTCCCTTAAGGGGAGACTACTCCCCGAGGGGATAACTCCCCAGGGGGAGATAACTTTTGTTTTAAACTTCCGTTTTAACGTTTGTATTGTATACTCCTGGCGGAGATTAAGGCATAAATCAAAGCAGGTTTGGTTATAAATAGTAACATTGTTTATAAATGTTTAATTTCTGGTACTCTGCGGGGACACCTCTCTCTGACCAAGAAAATTATATTATCACTGATTACATGGTATTATCACATTGTCACCATATTGTAAATGTCTGAGTATGTTACATTTATTGAGTTTGTGTTTCACTATACTGTTACAGTACTGCTCGTAACCAAGTACCCTTGATGTGCACTTGCACCAGTTCTTATGCACGTGACGAGTGGTGCACCACTCCAGCTAATTCAGCACACCACAGTGTGTCAAGAACAAACTGGGTCCGATTTCATGAAACCTGACTTGACTTGACTTTGCCAAGGGCGATTTTCGCACTTGACCAAGTACACTTAAAAAAATTCTGAAGTTATATTTTACCAAACGTTTTTGGCCGCACTTGGTCAAGTGATGTTTGAAGTGACCTTTTTGAAACTCTTTTGTGCAGTTTGGTAATAAATAGTACCCCTCAAAATCAAGTGTATGATCAAAATACTTGATGCAGGCCTGCAAGTGCCTCCTGTATTTCCTAGTCATTCCTATAGTTTTCCTCAAAACCTCCTATATATCCTATATTTTGACTTTTTCTCATGAAAACTTCCACCAACGCCACAAATTTAGGAAATGAAATTGGGAATGTTGAAATATGGGGTCTCTATACATAACCCCATGCTTTATATAAAAATACATCAAAATGTGAAACACACTTTGGGTGAAACGAGAAATAAACGGTTTACCTCCAAACAAAATACATCAGTATATTCTACAATTGTCACTCCATATATTCCCGTCATCAAATTTGTGCAAATTGTTACCTTTGCCGAGCAATTCAAAATCCAACGTAACTGCCCATCCATCCCAGCACAGCGAGATTATGGCAGGCTTCGTTCTCAATTCTGATTGGTCAGTCGCGACATGCCTCCAGCAAGAGAGGTCACACACTGATCAGCTGATCAGAATTGAGAAAGAAGCAGGCCATCATCTCAGTGTGCCGGGATGAATGGACAGTTACGTTGGAATTTAATCGCCCGGCAAAGGTATAAAATTGCACAAATTTGCTAATTTGAGTAACAATTGTAGAATTTGCTTATGTATTTTGTTTGGAGGTAAACCGTTTATTTCTCGTTTCACCCAAAGTGCATTTCACACTTTGATGTATTTTTATATAAAGTATGGGATTATGTATAGAGACCTCATATTTCGACACTTCACACTATTACCACTGCCCACATCCTCCAAAACTCTTGTTCTGAGGGCCTGTGGTCTGAAGTAAGACAGAACAATGACTGATTAAATCTCGGGTTAACCGTTTATGTACATACAAGCTGCATTGTAACTGACTTCACCTGTATGAATAATTGTCCCGATTTTGAATCTAAATAAAATCTGAATTTTCCAGGGTATGGAGGGATTCAAGAATGCGAAGAAAGGTACAAACATAGCTGCCCAAGCTGTAGGAATATCTGCAGGACAAGTGAGTCGTTGACATCGTTCTTTGCTTTTTTACCCCTCGGCAGATTCTGCCCGAGCGGTATTGTCGTTGCCTCCGTCGTCCGTCTGTCCGTCCGTCCGTCCGTCCGTCCGTCTGTCCATCATATCATTGTAAACACATTATCTCAAAAAGTCCTTCACTTACAACAATGAAACTTCATACAGTTGTTTAATACAGCCAGTACCAGAAGCCTATTGAAAGTCGGTGCCGTTGGATGTGTTTTTCAGGAGTTATGCCCCTTTATACATGTCTGGCTGTTTTTATCCTTGTAAACACATTATCTCAAAAAGTCCTTCACTCACAACAATGAAACTTCATACAGTTGTTTAATGCAGCTAGTACCAGAAGCCTATTCAAAGTCGGTGTAATCGGATGTGTTTTTCAGGAGTTATGCCCCTTTATACATGTCTGTTGGTCCATATCCTTGTAAACACATTATCTCAAAAAGTCCTTCACTCACAACAATGAAACTTCATACAGTTGTTTAATACAACCAGTACCAGAAGCCTATTGAAAGTCGGTGCCATGGGATGTGTTTTTCAGGAGTTATGCCCCTTTATACATGTCTGTCTGTTTTTATCCTTGTAAACACATTATCTCAAAAAGTCCTTCACTCACAACAATGAAACTTCATACAGTTGTTTAATACAGCCAGTACCAGAAGCCTATTGAAAGTCGGTGTAATCGGATGTGTTTTTCAGGAGTTCTGCCCCTTTATACATGTCTGTTGGTCCATATCCTTGTAAACACATTATCTCAAAAAGTCCTTCGCTCACAACAATTAAACTTCATACAGTTGTTTAATACAGCCAGTACCAGAAGCCTATTGAAAGTCGGTGCCATGGGATGTGTTTTTCAGGAGTTCACACAAACCTGTGTGGATTGCTGTGAATAGACAGTAATCGTTCGACTACATCTACTATAGGTAATCACTGCTCTATTGCTATATTGTTTTGTCTGTCTATGATCTATATCATACAGGTAAAATTATGCCCACCCCAAATATGTGAGTTGTTTGGGTCAGAAACATTATTTCCACAATTGCTCTGGGCCCGACCCGAGGGGTCCCGATGGCGACAGCCACATGTTTGTGTTTTTTCCTCACATAGAAACATTGAAGTATTGCATCGGACAAGCATTTGCACTGGATTAAAGTTAAAAGATTTTCTTCATCAATTGTTACCCTTTTGGTCAAAATTGTCCATCATCATGTATGTCTGTCCATCCCCTTTCCATCAAGAACACGAGGCTCTCTGTGGCCAAGTGGTCCAAGAGGCTTCACTGGTGACTGCTAGCCTCACACCACTGAGCCGGAATAGGTTTGAACTCTGCTGGTGCATGTGTGAAAGTTTGCCAGTTACTTGATGACGGGCAGTGGTTCTCTCTCGGCCCTCCGGCTTCCTTCACCGACCAAACTGGCTGTCACCATATGAGTGCAATAACCATGAGTGTGACATTTAACCAAATCCCCCCCCCCTCCCCCATCAAGAACACCATATTTCAGGAATATCTTTAACCACAGCAAACTCACGTCACACATGCATCTGGCTTCAGAGCAGAAAAAGCCTATCATCATTATCCATAATGCAGGTCTGTATAGTCCATACCAGTCCAGCATGCACATGTTTGAAATAACAGTGAATGAATGGGGGGGGGGGGGGATTTGGCTTAATGTCACACTCAATGTTGTTTCACTTATATGGTGACAGTCAGTTTGATCGGTGGAGTAAGCCGGATTACCCGGAAGGAACCACCGCCCGTCTGCAAGTAACTGACAAACTTCCACACATGGACCAGCTAGGCTCGAACCCGTGCCAGGTCGGCGGTGTGGGGCTAGCGGTCGCCAGCCTTAGACCACTCGCCCACCGAGGGCCCTGCGAATGAATGGATGGCATTTGAGTGTGATATGCCACATTTGTGGGATCTCCGTTCAACGATGTCCGAGTTTATGTGAGGTAAATGCAGGAGGACAAACTCTTTGAAGTTCCATGGGGTGTCTCTTTAAGACAAAACAAATCAGACAAACCATGACTAGTGATGATGCTTATCAAAAGACAGTGAGATTGACCCATATTTTTCAGGTCACCGGGTCAAAACTCCATACATTTGTAACTGACTGCTTATTACCATCATACCTCAATCTCAATGATTAGGCAGTGGCTTGCTAAACTGACAAGCTTATTCAATAACAATGACCATGCCCTATTGATCACAGGGTTCTCGGGTCCACTTACATGTAAGGTAAGGGACAAACTGTTACTAATATTACCTGGCATTCACCTGGTCTGTGACCTTGCCCTATTTTTACAAGGTCACTGAGCCAAAGCACATGTCCCTCTTTCAGTAGATCAGATGTTAAACTTGAAATCAGGGAGGCATATAGAAAAGTACACTGTATTGAATTCCACAGATAACACCTCTGATACATGACTATAGAGAGCCACTTATAATCAGAAGATGAGGCTTCATTAACCCTACCTGACCCCCCCGAGCAGAGGGTCATGGGTAAATTCAATTTTTTTTTTACATTTTCTTGTAGAGCTTGACCCAAAGATATAATGTGATAAGTTTCAGCCCTCTAGCCTTAGTGATAGCGAAAATATATAGGGGGGCACTTTCCGCCCCTCCCAGGCTGTGGTTTAACATTAGAGAGATAGGACGAATGGTATATGGATGATTGGGCTCAAAAAAAGGTGTCTTCTCCCCACCCCATGTACCTTTTTCTGGACATGTCAGATAGGGAGTGTTCTTTTTATACGCCCGCCAAAAGGCGGACGTATTATGTGATGGCGGTTTCCGTCTGTCTGTCTGTCTGTCTGTCCGTCCGTCTGTCTGTCCCTCGTGTCCGGTCTATATCTGGGACAGTTTTCTATCCACAGTTCAAATTTTTGGTAAGTGGATACCATACGGGGTTTGGAAAAACAGGAAATCACTAAAGTGATCGTGTCCGGTCTATATCTGTGAACGTTTTCTAGCCACAGTTGCAATTTTTGGTGATTGGATACGCTAGGTGGAGACGATGTGTCGCGTACCAAAATTGAGATCGAGGTCAAAGGGCAAAGGTCACTGTTGCCTAAAATCAGGAAATCATTGATCATTGACAGTTTTCCATCTACAGTTCTAACTTTTGGTGAGTGGATGCCTGGGGGGGAGGGGAACGATGTGTTCCCTACCGAATGTAGGCCGAGGTCAAAGGTCACTGTGATCCCAAAATCAGGAAAGTATTAAAATAACATTTTTTGTGTCCGTAGTTAGGGGGACACGATGTGTCACCTACCAAAATGTAGGTCAAGGTCAAAAGTCAAGGTCACTGTAACCCCCAAAAATGTGAAATTGTTAAAAAAATCATGATTTTTTGAGTCCACTGAGAAATTACGGGGACCGGTTTTGTCATGTACCAAAATTTAGAACAAGGTCAATAGTCAAGGTCACTGTGACCCCAGAATCAAGAAATCTTCAAAAATTACTTTTTTGTGTGTCAGTAGATACATTAGGGGGACATGATGTGCTAAGTACCAAAGTGTATCTCAAGGCCGAACGTCAAGGACACTGTGACCCCCAAAACCATAAAATTCAAAAAAATCATGATTTTTTGTGTCCATTGATACAATGATCATGTAATGCGAGGTTGCATTCTGTCCATTCATCCCTTAACATTTGTTGTCCATGCGATATCTCTAGTTTCAAAGTATGGATTGGTACCAAACTTTGAGTATACCTTACTGGCATGGCAAAGCGGAGCAATACATTTTGAGATCAATTTGCCAAAGGTCAAGGTCACCGTCCCCCAAAACTGAATCAAGTTTTGCTGACAATATGTTAGGTTGGAATATTCAGAGTTTTTTCCCCTACATGTGTATGGCATTTGTTCTGTGGAGTTCTCTCCCATGTTTGAAACTGCTACATTTAGTTAAAATAAAAAACATACATTTACTAATTTAATGGGGAGAGGGGTCCTTCATGAACTTCATACCTGTTTATTAACTCAAGAACAAAGGTTTACTTCATCGCTTCTTCCTTCATAAAAAATTCTCTTGCCCGTAAGGAATCCATTTGCAGGAAAACTACTATTTTCTTGTGTTTGACTATTGTCGATTTCAGTGTGAGATATGTGAGCTCTCGGCTCTTGTTTTGAGGTCAGCTAGTTACCAAGAGTTAAGCCCATTTTAATTTATCATTCAATATAAGATGTGATATATGTTACATTCTCAGAAGCACAAAATCATAGACTGCTGAATTGCTATCTACCAATTGGAATCCAGGCTCATAAACAACCTTGCAATTTGGACCAGTGTAATTCCAGATATACGGGCGTATATTGAAGCCCCTTGGGCTCTTGTTAGGTCTGGATTTAATCCGATTGCTTTAGAAACAAATGAATTTTTTGATAAATACAATCATTTTCATACATATGCCGACCTATCCGTTCATACTTTGAACATGTTGAATTAGCCTTCATAGATCAGACCATTTAGAGCTTTCAAAATCTGAGGTGTAAATATCATCTGCAAACCAGAGCCAATCAGAATCTACCCAACGATTGTATTTAGGGTGATGTATTCTATCAGTATAATCACGTCATTCTCCCAAATAATGGCAGTAGGTGTGACCAGACACATATATAGGACAACCAGTCAATAACCCACTCATTCGACACATTTGGAAGTTTAAACGGATTCAAGGTCATTGACGTTTCGTGTCTATATAGATGATGGCATTGATACTATCCGCATGCATCTCCGTGTCTGCGGAACATCACAGCAATGCAGGTAATGAAACAGATCTGTTACAAAGTAGCCCAGCCCTGTGATAGGATCATCATTTCATATCGTCATCAAAAACTTGACTCGACACAAAGGAGATGGTACAATAAGGCGGGATTTTGG